>JAULBU010044252.1:0-13954 GCA_032358235.1 Odonthalia washingtoniensis | reverse complement strand
CGTGTATGTTACAATATCATTCACGTTAGTAATATATACGTTATTGTTTAGGTGCTCAAATGAGAATACATGTTTAACAAAAATATATTTTGCTCCACGTGTACAAGATATTTCGAACGGCATGTAACTCGCCGCATGGCGCGAAAATGATAACAACGGTGACAACAATCGGACGAAAAATCCATCCTTAACGGACGAAGAGTCCGACACCGATCATCCCGCCCATAACGGCGGAGTGGCAACCCGCGAATTTTCGTCTCTTTCAACATTCGAACTAACAGATGCAATTTTCTAGAACAGTCAACACTACACTAGTGGTCCTCTCCTCAAGAGTACAAACTGAATCGCCTAATCCTGGTTTAGCCCAAAAAAACTTACCGCTACTTCATAAGCGTCGGAACAATACACATCCCGAAGAAGTGGCAGCATAATATGCAAAACGGAAAATTTTATCGGGTTATGAATCAACAACAACACTGAACACCAAACTCTAAAAGAAGTAGCCAAATAGCTGACAAAAATTAAAAAAGTGGAGAAAACAAACAAACAAGATCAAATCTAAGAAAGATGACCGCAGAGATAACCGCGTAACTCAACCCAACACCCTGTGAGGTAACGATCGTCAACTAAGGTCTCACGGAGGAACTTCCTGACCACTCCAGTATCATAGTCGGTACCAACACTCCCCGATGCTGAAGGCAGATCAGAAACAACTGCAGAAACAGGACCACGAGCCCCGGATGGTTCCCCATACTAGTACAGGGAACGCTCAAATTCCTCCATATCGGCATCGGCATTATCCCAACAACCAGCATCGCTCTACGGGATACGTTCATCACCATCATCACGGTTATTACCGACAGAAGTACAAACTCAACCATCTAGGGCAGTGTCAAAGTCGAAACCCAACGGTTGACTGTCAGGAATCGGCGCACGCTTCCTAGCAGAAAAACGTTTCACTTCCGCTTCACCAATATCATAACGAGCGAAGAGATCGTAATACAACCAGTCAGCCCGGGATCAACACGCCCGGGTGAATTATCAACTTTCTTCTCCTCACATGCACGCCACATGCACGACAGTTGGGTAAAATCCGTGCGCTTGATTACACGTAAGAGACCAAGGTACTCATCCACATTTTATCGATTGCCAAGAATGGGTACGAGGTCAAGCTCCTTTCTGAATTCAATCGTGTGTGGAGAAACGGCTCAAAGCCGGAAATTATCGTACACTTCCTGAATAAGGAATGCAGCAGTCTTAAACACCATTTCGGTGTAAGAAACAAACCACCACCCGCTATCGGGGTCGTTATACATATTTGATTAAAATATAGGAAAAGCACGGAGGTAGTTCAGCAAAGCACGCTCTAGGGACCTCAACGCGACCCCAGCCCTTGGCTAACTTTACTCATCCATTGTTACACGTGTTCGGGCGGAGATGATGATGCGTAACGCATTGGTAGGGAACCGCCAAACCGTACGTCGACATACATCGACGTTCGTCTCTAACCTGGACTTTCCAGTATGCGGAGGCCTTGCGGAAATACATAAATTCAACCCTAACGGAGGGTTTCGTGAATAGCATCGCCTCATTTGAAACCATGAGTTGTCCTTGCCAGCCTTCCCACATTTTGGCAGTAACCTTATCAATATTCGGTACCTACCCTATTTCGCCTTGGGTGCGATAGATGAATAGGTCTGCACGGATATTATCCTGAAGTGGCGTAAACGTCAAGAAACTGTTTAAACCGGCATGGACTGCCTTGGAAAAATCAGTACTAAAGCTAGACACGGTTCGACAGCTCCCAACCCGAAGGTCGACGTCATAACCACAAAATTGTCTCCGCCACAATTCCGTCTGCATCGCCGTTAACGGGATACCGTCAGTGTCTTCGGAAAAGAATGTTACCTTCCAGTCACCGCAGTTTCGGAATGGTTGAAAACATTCACTATTCCATTGAAATTCGTATGTATTGAATAGGGTAACTAGGACCTGAAACTGCAGTGTACGGAAGAAAAGGCAATTCAACTAGAAAATTATCTACTGAATTCTCAGTACCGTGAATGTATCATGGGCCATAATCTGTTGATTTTTTATTTTATGATGCCGTAGTTTACGTGGTTTGTATACTGCAGTAGGAGCAATCTACTTATGTTTTATACCCCGCACGGTTCCTTTCCTTGCAGTACAGTGTAGTTTAACTTTAAACATATCTTCAAAAAATGAACGAACGTGCAGTACACCATCATAAAAATCATACGTAACATGAAGAATTGTGCAGTACACCATTACAGAGTTTATTTAAAATATGTAGTAGACTGTATGTGTACTAAAAAATGGGCCTACGTTTTATGCAGAACAGTGAATGATTTGTGAATCACGAATCTCCGGATACAGTAGGTACGTGAATGATTTCAGTGACTTGTACATTCATACACTGTATTTTTATGAATGTGAACTGAAACGTTATCTGCAAGAAGTGCAGAACGTTCTATGCAAACTTGCCCAAAATCTGCAAATTATGTAGAGACGGGCAGTTTAACGGCATGGGAATCTGCGCAAATCGAAGATTTTGTGGATGTAATATAGGTTTGAAACTGGAAACAGGTGCAATATGGAAAATTTTTAGTACAGTGTATATGCTATAGAAAGGAGAAATATTTATTAAATTATGAATTAATATGCCTACATATAATTATATAGAAATAGGCATATAATGATATACCATATCGTTATATGCAAAAATATATATAAACGCACAAAGATGTGATAAAATGTGTAGAGAATAGTTCAGTAAGGTAAGCAATGAAAGGAACTGTTAGGAAAAGAAAAATGTTCTCTGCGTCAGAGTAAAAGTAGTAAGGTAAGTAACAAGTAACAAGACAGAAATTCAAAATGTTACATTCTGCATATGTGATATCAGTGATATGACATTATGAACATCATGAATCTGACTCTGAAATCAATTGAAATGAAAAAGAAAAATGTTCCTTCGTTAGTAGACAATCCTGGTACAATTGGTATAGTGGAACAATATCATGCGCCTCTCAGATGTACGTACGTAAAATTACGCCAGTAATTTGGAAGAGAAGATTATACTGATGACGACTGCCCCCAAATGGCCGTTTACGGAAAAAATGTCACCATGGGACGGAGGGTCTATGCCCTATGCTCCTAGCGTTTGGAGCCCTGCCTCGTCCTGCACGAATCTCCCCATCCCCAACCCAATTGAAAAGACAAAAGGAGATAGAAGACGCTAAGTTAGTAATCGGAAGGGGGCAAGCAAAAAGTCACATCGAATTCGCGTTGAGGAATCCATCTGGGCCAAAAGGAGTGAAAATATCGCAGAAGCAGTGTGACTTACCGTCTGGACCGCCCGTACTTGTATATAGGACCACATATAAAAGGTGGGAAGCACGTTTAGATATATTTACATCTATGGAGAGACGGTGGTTGTCCAACTCGACCACGGGAGACGGATATTCAGATTGACATGCGTAAAACCATTGGTCAAGTCCAAACTCAGACACTCAGTGCACCACCCCAAGTGCAACGACGCTACCACGAAACAAGGTTGTAAGAAAGGAAACCTACCTGATAATTTGGCAGATGACCACGAAGCAATGGCAGTAGAAGATCACGAGTCTGATGAGATTGACCTTGGCGAAAGGCCAGAAAGGTGAATGTCAAGAGATGATCATTAGAAGAGCAAGCGTTCAAGAAATCCAGCAGCGACAAACCAGAAGGACTGATGAAGGGCAGAACCTTCAAACCTATCCATGAGTCGAAGATCGGATAAGGGGAGAGTATATTTGGTTCCCGTTTTGTCGACGAGTTGAACAAGGTGGGAGATCGATTTAAGAAGAAGAGCCGTCTAGTGGCGCAGAAGTACGAGGAAGACGACGCAACTTCCATCACCACAAAAGCCCCGACAGTCCAAAGATATTCTCAACGCGTCGCCCTCTTACTCGTTGCCTCCATTCCATCCATGGTATCATATACACTGGACATTACCCAAGCGTATATCCAATCACGCTGCATGATTGGATATGCGCTTGGTTAATTCTGCGGCAGCTAGTTAGAAAGAAACGTATAAATCTGAGCCCCTCCAGAGTTGGGCTTGCATCTTGGTTACGTGATGAAAGTAATCAAACCTCTGTATGGTATACCGAAATCGGGATTACATTGGCATTTGACCTACTTAGCACACCATCTAGACACGCTAAAGATGAGACGAGCCAGATCGGATCCCTGTGTGTTGATTCGGCGCACGGAAGACGACCATAAACTAAAGTCATTAGATGGATTGATCCTCTTGCAGGTGGAATATTCGTTCGGTTCTGGGATGAAAAAATTCCTGGAGGAAGAGGAACGAGCTTCGCGTACTTTTAGATGGAAATCTCGGCACCTTTCTATCATCCAACCAGACCTCGTTCAATGTCGTCAACATTTCCTCCACCAAAATCCCACAATCAAACAGCCACAACTTTTCGATCACTCAGACCGACAAGATTGACAAACTAAAATTATCAACGAGTAAAGATCAGTTCACAAGCCAAAGGGCATTTGCGCAATATGTGGTCGTAAATGTTCGCCCCTAGATATGCGGCCCCGTCCCATTGGTGGCTCCTGGGAACGAACCGACTACCATTGAAGAATATAAAGCATTAGCCAAGGCCATCAAGTTTCTCAAAACAACGCAGAACCAAGGCCTGAATTTTGAATACTTGGATTTAACCACAACACGACTCGTCCTGCTAACTGATGCCTCATGCGCCAACGCAGATGGAAGGAAAAGTCAGTTAGCCATAACGATGGTTGGTAATGATAATAATTGTAATATCATCCATTACGGCACTAACAAATGTAAGAGGATCGGGAGGTCTGTGATGGCGGCTGAAATCCAGGCCCTCGTGTTTGGTTTTGATTACTCCTTCGTCGTTAAAGAGCTAGTTGAGAAAATTATCGGCAGGAAAATGAAGTTGGAAGGCATGATCGACAGTAAGACGGTGTTCAATGTCGTGGCGAAAGATGGCCTGACAGCGGAACACCGCCTCCAGATAGATGTATTGGCACTAAGACAGAGATACGATCTAGGAAAAGTGGGTCGCATAGATTGGATTCCAGGAGAGAAGAACCCAGCGGACACCCTGAAACAACCTGTCCTGAAAACATCACTCCCGCTCTATAACATCATGTTTACCAACCAGTTCACCATTCTACTCCAAGGATGGACCGTATCAAACGAACGTAAATAGTTGGAGTGTAGAATCGCGGTCCGATTAGAGGAAGGTGCGACGGCTCGCTATGATACGTCCCGAGAGGAAGGGGAAGAAGAACTGCTTCGGAGATGAGAGAGATGAGGATGAGGGAGAGTGATTGATGGTAGTTGATAAGGATGACGGCAGAGAGGATGATGGTAGTAGATGAGAATGATGGAAGAGAGGATGATTGTAGAAGATGAGGATTACTGCAGAGAGGATGATGGTAGAAGAGGACGGCAGATAAGGAGGGTGGCAAAGAAGGTGACGATAGATAAGAAGGAGTAACGTGGATGATGGCAGGTGATGCATCCGTGGATGATGGGGGATGGTATGGAAGGTGAAGATGATAGAGAGAAACAAGGACGACGGTAGTAATAGAAAGGAAGAAGAAAGAGATTAAGGGAAGGGACAGTGATATTTAAAAGGGTGTCGATAATAACAAACGGGAAGCGGTGGTATGACAGATGGAAACATCGACGAGCCGATTGACATGATACGAAGGAAGTGGGATGAAACGCAAGGATGATATAGAGGGACGGAAATCCATCAATGGTAAAGGGACAAACCCACATTTAAAACGGCAAGTGCGCGAAATCAACTTATCTCGAAATAAATACGTGTACACCGCGGCACACTATGTCACCTACAGGAGGAAACTCATACCTACAGAATACCAAGGTACTGTATGGTCTGATACACCGAGTCACTACAGTAACCATCCATGCAGTTATCGAAACATTTGATTAGTCTTCCCCGCGCACTGTCACACTCTACCCCAGTCAACTCAAGGCTAGCCACCCATGAAGAATCTCTCAACGAGTACAGTGAAAAGACACGTGGGATTATACCGGATTACTTTAATTCGAGATCACCGACACTGATCGGAATTCATATTTTCCACGTGTCATTATCTCAAAATAGAGAACAATTCTTTCAATTTATTACTATCCTAGATGAAGATAGCTAATCAATTAGGAGAAAGCTAGACATTAATAAAGACAAAAGACGACATTCGAATCTACAATTAAACTTTAGCGAGGTAATACAATGGTGACGGGAGACCAGATCCTAAACGCACCCGAGGACGATTAATCATCGTTGGCTTGGAGTAAAGGCGATCCCACGTGGCATCGCACTCAGCTGCGAATAGAGCTGAATTAGGACACACTTCGGTGTAACCTTAGACTCTAATTAGATCCGCAAAATCACCTATCCGTGACAGGATATTAGGGTCAGACTGCCAGCAGAAACACGCCGCGGTAGACCAATTAGACATTTAGAACAATCAACACACCCACTGATTTCATTTCTCCCGTGACACTAAACCACTACGTTTTATACCCTTCGAGAACGGTCTGATTTGACATAATGCTTGTTGAACACGAATTATTTGCACGTGTAATTGACTACTATATCGTCATCGCTGCTGAAAACTTTGTACGTGATGAATAGGTTTGACCAATTCCTGATACGTTCTTCCACTTGAATAGCTGGACTGCGGCTCAACACTTCCAGTATCATTTGTTCAGAAATATTCATTCGCTCCATTTTCAATTGTTTAACTCGCTTGTCGAATTTGTTCTTACTAAACACGTAGCGCGGGGCACCCCCGAGGACCATGAAGAGTTCGCGTACAGTATTATAGTTGATAGTTTCAAAACTCAGCACGTCCATGGCAGCAACAATCCCATACACTGTCCGCATGTCCATGAAAAAGTGTTCCGTATCGCCCTTCTCTCAATTGTGGTAGTGTTTCCAATTTGGAGAAGAAAAAACGATGAAATTTCCGTTTGCATAAGACACGTCGTACCCACTCTCTTTCGGATCAACAAGAACCCAAAAGATTCCTGCGTAAGTCACAGGTTCTATCGTTGGCGTCTTACACGCCTGCGCCGTGTACGACCCGTCTGTACGTGGCTCGAAAAGAATTTACGAGTCCATCTTGCAATTCGCATAGAGAACCTTGATCCGTCTCATCAGCAGCAAGCGCAATATGTACAACACAAACCGTGTTTTTCCAATACCAGGTGAAGCAGTTAGCGCAGCACGCGCCCCAATTCGTGCCGTAGAAAGCCATTTAACCACTGCATCGCACACACCACGTGAACGCTTTCGTGTCACAAGCGCTTTCGATGTATTGCTGTCAGTGTCAATGCTACAAGAAAGCGTTTTAAAATCGATGCCCCCGTTCTCTCCTTTGGTTTCCTTTTCACAATTTCTTTTGCAAGCTGCTCCATCTTGCTGTCCAAAATCCACATCCACGGAAAAGTTGCCACAAAACTCTGTATTAGCATGGTTTGTTGCTTATAAGTCTATTACTGGGAGCGATACACACTGCCCATGTTCTTCTGCACACTACCCATTTTTTGCTGCACATTGCTCATTTGCTGCTACACACTGCCCATATGCTCCATTTTCCACTCCAGTTTGCGACACAAACGCTTCAATTCATGTATACACTTATCTACCACATCTGGACAGCCTTCCTTCTTACCATTTAGTAGATCAGCTATCAACTTCTCCTCCTCGGCTTGCATATTCTGCATCTTCGCTTGCAGCTTCTGTTCCTTGATTTTCAGCTCTTCCTTATCTTCTTGCAGCTTCTGCTTGTCCGGTTGCAGCTTCTGATCCTTGATTTTCAGCTCTGCCTTGTCTGTTTTCAGCTCTGCCTTGTTAAATTCCAGCTTCTGATCCTCCACTTCCAGCTCTCCCTTCTGGATTGTCTATTCCAGCGTCGCTGTGCCGTGTTGTGTAATTCGTTGAATCGGGGTGATGTGGCACCGACGTTACGACTGATGTGCTCGTCACGCTCCTGTCTTTTCATCTTTCTCTCCGTTCCGCCAACGGGTTGCGGTTCTTGTCGAAATCCAAGTTGTGTGTCGTCATGTAAACGGCGGTTCTTTCCTGGTATGATAGTCATGATGGTATGGAGTGAAGATAGATGCGATCGGAGCGAGAATTAGGAACAGGTGGATATTTGAGAAGAAACGATTGAAATAAACAACTTTATGCTATCGATGATGGATGAAATATGGAAATTTGAATTGCAGAATATAGCAGAATGTAGTGTTTTTGAAGGACAATACCCATTTTAGTTGGCCCGGAATTTGCTTCTATATTCAACACAGCTATAAAGTGAATAACACATATTCACTGTATAGCTGTGTTGGATATGGAAGCCAATGATGGGCCAAGTATAATGACACTCAACAGTTATGGTCTGTTCCAACGAAAAATTATAGTGTATTCCAATATAAGGGTATAAAAGCGTCATGAAATTTTCAAAACGTGATTTGTAGGCGTCATTTTAATTAAAATTTAGAAAGAGGTCAGTTTTTGAAAATTTGAAATGTTTCGAAATGTCTGGAAAGTTGTTGGGAATCTTGCTCAACTTGGAATAATTTACTGTTATTTATATGACGTACCTACCTGCTGACTTCTAACTTTTTTGAAAAAAAGGTTTTCTTTTTTTAAATTTTGAAAATTGATCGGACCATGTCCGAAAACTAAACGTCATTACACTTTTCTTTTTTTCCTCGTGCATAGATTTTGTTCCCTCGGTTGAACGATTATTCACTATAGTATTGTTTTGATTTAATTGTGTACTGTATGATTATTTCGATAGCATAAGTGCTTTATCCGACTGGATGTTGGTCGAAATATGGTGACTCGTAGATGGGCCTCGGCTTCACCGCGGGTCACATCTACTCGATCACCATATTTTAGCCAATATCAGTCGGAGAAAATGGATTAGAGCATCTGTTGACAATTTGATAGAGGGGCCATATTAGAAGGAGCTGATTTGGTACACCACCCATAGATCAGTTTGGGGTCTTCTATCGGGAATATTTAAAAACTTTTTTGTGGACGACAAGGTCGTTTCGAATAGAAGCAATGCTGTGAAAATTGGAATGTTATTCCTTGTACACGTATTTGTGAAGTTATCAATTGACATTCTGGATGTGGCGTGACGTTTAATGACATCACTCTAGCAAAAGCTGTAAAACGTGTATTGATTGGTGTACCGTATACAAGTAGAAGTTACACACAGAACGTGCTAGCCACTAACGACGACACCTGAGCCCATCTTATATCATGAGAAAGTTGCGCGCTTTCCTTGTTCGGATAATAAATATAAGGAATCTATTCGTTTATTTCAACTGATTAAAAGTCTGGTTGCTCATCGACAAAAGAGCAACAAAAAAAGCGCCAAAAATCTACTATCATAACGATGACGGAAGACTCAAACAGCGCGAAAGTTTCATGCTTGCATGGACTTCAGAGGTTCGAACGCGGTCAAGATTTCAATCTTTGGGTGTTTCACCTTTATACCGAAATAGTGGAGAAGAGACTCCACCAGTACTTTCGCTATGACGTCGACTAACAGAAGTTAGCGGATAGTATCAATAAAAGAAAGATGACCACAGTGCTGACAGGAACCGACCATTAAATCACCAGAGGAGAAGAAAATGGAGGATAATAAAGTACTCGCAAGGAGCTAATTAATTAGATGCTTATCACCACAAACAACCAAATCAATAAGTGAAATATCTAAAAGCGGAGACGTTGAAAGTTTGTGGAGTGCACTACTTACGCATTGCAGGTCAACAAACACACACAGCCTGCGTGAAATTTACAATCAAGTCATTAACATAAAAATGAACACCACAGAGAGCCTGATCTCCTTTCAGGGACGAATTAAAGAATTGATTTTGAGGCTGGACGGCACCGATTACCAGGTATCTGAAATTTATAAATGGGGAATACTCACGAGAGGACCTTTAGAAGCCGACAAACCAATAGTTCGAACAATCAATGTTTTATTGGAATAGTTACCTTATCCCAAGATTGCAATCAAAATCCAAGCACTGTCCAGGGAGTATATCGGGGATCCGAACATCCCCATAGAGTTAAAAAAGAAGGTGGTAAATTCAGGATCAGCACTACATGTTTTGGAGTCCAAAGACAAAATGAGAAAATATTATGGAAGATGCAACTGGTTCCATAAGATTGGGCACATGGCAATTGAAAGTCGAGGAAAAGCTAAAGGGGCACCAAGAACATTACCCAAGATATATTGCAAGACCGCCCCCAAGTACGATGAAGCTAAAATCGTGGAGGAAACACAACCACTACATCAAGACCCATCGCCATCTGAAAAACTAAACCTTGAATTTACCAGTGTTGAAGATGAACACTACGCCACCAACAAAATAGAACAGTGGATAGTCGACTCAGGTGCGTCACACCATTTTAAAAACAATGAAGATCAAACCCACTGGAAGTGTCAGTCATACATTGGTAGTTTAATGACAGAAGGAGGTGAAAGTTTGGCGGTAAGGGGAAAAAGGAAAACCAAAATCACGGAGTAGTCAAGCTGGTTCCTCAGATGGGGAAGAGTCTGCTGTCTATAGGACAGGTAAACAGGAATAAGAACACGTCTGTGAAATTAGAAGAAGATGACTGTTTCATTAAGGCCGGTGATTAGATCATAGCCGCAGCCCATCGAGGAGCTGACAATCTGTATCGAGTTAATAACCAAGTTGATCATGAACAGTCAATCAACCTAATGAAAATTGATCTCAATGAAGATGAATCGTTATACTCAGATAGTGAAAGCGAGAACAGTGATTAAGATTCAGATGACTCAGAAGTGAGCGACGACGAAAACCTACTCGAACATCACCCGATGAAGAAATGACACGTACGCTTAGGCCATCTGTCCGAGAGTGGGATAAGCCATTTACGGAAGATTGGAAGCATTGCCGTATCAAAACGTGATATAGACAAAATATTAAATTGCGTAATTTGTGCGAAGGAAGTCCTACTTTCGTGCATAGAAGAAACGATCAAAATCTCCGAAGGTGAGAACGAGGGAACGAGGTGAATTGGTTTACTCTGACACCTGCGGCCCCCTTGTGATAACAGGAGTGAATGAAGAACTATATTTTCAAATTTATATAGATGACTACTCCAGAATGAAAGAAACTTTCTTAATGCAAGCCAAATTCCGAACCATAAACAACATAAAAAGGTATCGGTCGTTCACGGAAAATCGTGGTTGTGCAATACAGACGTTCAGGACAGACCAGGGCACGGAGTATGCATCAAAGGAAATACAGGGCTTTTTAAAGTCAAACAGAATCCTATACACACAGACTGGACGCGCGGCGCATCCACAAATGTATGTCGTCGAAAGGATGAATCGCACTCTGGTTAAAACGATTAGGACGATGTTCATTGACAGAGGCCTCGACAAAAATGGTGGGAATATGCAATCTTGTACGTCACTACCATTAGGATCTGATTCACAATGAGCACCTTCGCGAACAAATCAACTCATTATGGGCGATTTTCCAATAGAATCAGAATTGAAGGTCTTCAAACCCTTCGGGTGTACGGCATTGATATACATACCCCTTCAGAATAGGAGCAAATTGGATGTCACGGAAGCGAGGGGATTTCTAGTAGGCATGGAAGAGGGTGTGCCCTGCTACAAAGTATATTGTTATGAAATAAAAACGATCGTACATGAAAGGGACCTGTCCTCCATCGAGGAACCAGATGAGAAGCTATTTATCAATAACAATCACGAGGATATGGATGAACACCACATGGAAACCCCAGGACAAAATGAACAGAAGTCTCAGGACGGCAGAGAAAACAAAAGAAGCAGTAAAGATCCAGACTGCAGTGAAAACCCGTGAGGAAACGGGAGACAAAAACAATGTAAAAGTGCCACAATTGAAAAACTAAAGAAGCGGCGCGGTCCACCCATGGGCTTGAAGAACAGAGCGAAAATCGCTCAACAGGAGATACAGCATTAAATCGGCGCATCAATCTCGGCCTCAAGGTCTGGGAAACCAAATGTCACAGAACCCCAGCAGGAGAAAGACATAAAAACTACTCCAAATGAAGCATCAAATGCAATAATTAAGGAGGAGAAGTTGAAGTATGAAAATGAATCAATGATGCACGCAATATCAGGCGCATCAACGGGGACTCCTGGAACCTTCACCGAAGCCATTACATCAGAGTATGCAGAACAATGGATGAAGGAATGCACAGATGAGCTGTAGGCCATGAATAAATTAAAGGTTTATGAGATAGTTGACTTACCCAGTGCACGAAAGCACATCGGTACAAGGTGGATATTTAAAATTAATGAGCCCGAAAATAGAAACGCAGTAAAGTACAAGACGCGGTGGATCATTAACGTTTACCTGCAAACACAGGGATTGGAATACGACCTAATGTATGCACCTGTTTCCAGAATTTCTACGACAGTAGTCCTGCTTTCACTAGCGGCTAAGTTCAATTTGACAAACCACCAAATGGATGTCAATATGGCATTCCTGAATTCTGTACTGAATGAAGATGTGTATGTAAGACCACCCCCTGGATTGAAAGAACTGGTCCCGTAAGGGAACTCCTTGGAACTGTTGAAAGCCCTATAAGGGCTCAAACAAGCTCCAAGAGTGTGGAATAAACTGTTGGAAATTTTCTGGAGAAACGAAGTAGGAATGATATCTAGCGAAGCAGACATGTGCCTGCATACCAGGACCAAAAATAGAAACTTAGAACCTGCCATACTAGTATATGCCGATGACATACTAATAATGGGAAGGGACATCCACACATTAAAAATGGCAAAAAGGGCATTCAATGACAAGTTCGAAATGACGGACCTAGGCGTGGTGAAATGCTTCTGGGTATGAACATTTTCCACAAGGAAAAGGGTATACAAGTAACCAAAACCACATGCATCGAGAAGGTATTGGCGACCTTCAATATGAGTGACACTATGACGAAATTGGTACCTCTATCTAAAAACACGGACTTTTGAAAGCTCATCCAACCAGATTATAATGATACCAGGAAAAACTGGCCATACAGGGAGTTAATAGGATGCCCACTATATCTGAGTGCTGTACCAGACCAGATATTGCTCTCGTGGTCTCAGAAATGGCGAGGTTTGTCCCAGATTCACAGGAGTCTCATTGGAACTCGGTGAAAGGAATACTTGAATACCTGAAAGCTCCGAAACATATCGGTTCATTTTACAAAAAGGTGATGTCTCGAATGAGCTACACACGTATGTAGACTCGTCATGGGCCGATGGCATCAAGACGCGAAGGTCCACAACAGGGATACTGGTATACATTTGGAAGCACCTAGTTGATTGGTCATCAAAAAGGCAAACCATTATAGCGCATAGTATAACGGAAGCTGAATACCTCGCCGCTGAGTCGGTAGCGAAAATGGATATTTGATTCAGACTGATGCTGAAGGAACTGAAACTTAAACAAGAAGATGTCACAGTGATGCACGAGGACAACAGAGCCTGTATTGTGTTGGTACGAGGGGAGGGAAGATTCATAAGGTCTACGCACATTAACCTCCGGTACTACTACCTGAGGAAGAAAGTGCTGAACAAAGAGACCGTCATGGAGTACACTGCAACAGAAGATCAACTGGCTGATCTCCCCACGAAACCACTGTCAACAGTCAGGTTCACCGAACTGATGAGACAAATCGTTAAGAACGGAGCTGAACACCCACTACTGTGAACTGATGATGCAAATAAGTATTTCTCTGTGTGGTTACTACGTATGAAGTAATGATTCAATATGCGTGTTTGCTGCAAGTTGACACTCAGTCATGTGAACGTCGAGCAGGAGAGTTGACAT
>JAULBU010044251.1:0-33782 GCA_032358235.1 Odonthalia washingtoniensis | reverse complement strand
CCATTATCCGATATCTGCTGGACACCCTGGCGTCAACCGCATGTACGACACATTACGTCGCCACTTTTATTGGTGTAACATGCGTAACGAAGTTTGCAGTACGGTTAAAAATTACCGCTCTTGCTACAAAACACGTGGTTCACCGCATCGGCATCAGTATAACCTTTAACTATTCCAACCGAACGGACCTTTGGAATTAGTAGCAATGGATATACTTGGCCCACCTCCTCCGGCAACCGGTTCGTGTTCGTGATTACCGATCGGTATACTAAGTTGACGAAAACCGTCCCCCTTGCCAAGAAAACCGTATTCGTCACGGCAGAGAATTTCTTGATTCATTCGATATACAACTTCGGCATCCCCGATTTCTTACTGACCGACAACGGCTCTAAATTAATTGCCAAGTTCTTCCCGACCATTTGTTCCGCACTCGGTATTCAGAAACTGTTTACATTCGCCTTCCATCCACAGACCAATGGCCAGGCGGAGCGCTATGATCGCACCATCGCTATCCGTTTACGGTATTACATGATTGAACATCAGCTCGACTGGGACCGATACATCGAGCACCTCAATTATGGATAGAATAGTCAAATCCATCGCTCGAGGGATCACAAACCATTCGCATTCGCATTATGTATATCACGACATCCACCGAATCTGTCTTTCCTGTCTCTAACTTACTTCTAACACCGCCTAGGAAATCCCTAATTCCACTACCAAACTGCGTATTTTATAGCAGTTACAGGGTATGCTTACGACACGATGCAAATCTCCGATTTGCACAGGCCAGCTACAAGAAGGTTTTAGACAAAACAGTACGGATGAAGACAACATTCCAGCTCGGTGACGGCGTTTTTCTTGACCATCACACCAGATTCTTCCGCCCTTGGCACTATCAACAAGCTCTTGCCAAAATCAGTGGGTCCGTACCCAGTCATCCGGGTCAGCCCTACAACCTTGATAATAAACAACAGAGATGGCGAAATGAAGGTATCCATAGACCATTGCACCAAGGCACAACTTCCGGACCCAACGCCTCTGACAGCGCCCACAAAACTTCCGGATATGGATGGACTCGCGATTCCGCTCAACGGCACAACAGATATTAATTAAGTAGACACAAAGTTAACGGAAAATGATAACACAATTTCGGTACCAACTATTACACACATCTCTTTCCATTATTACAATGGGACCGAAATTACGTATATTTCCCTCCTTTCAGACGGCACGCTCTACAGCGGTTTACCTTTATCCCAACTGGATCCTATTTTGGTAACCAATTACTGGAGAGCAAGTAACCATAATCGGACATCGAAGACATGTGGACGAAAACCTGGTACGTTTACACGCAAGTAAGCGAAAAACACAACAAAACCCAAACACCCAAACACCCAAACGACAAAAGAGACCAAATTTTACGATTTTACGCGTTTTACGATTTTAAGGCTGCCCATTTTTTGAACCCGTGGCATTACGTTCGGGAACGCAACTATCTTCCGATCCATGTCGATACATAATCAAAACGGTCCGGTCATCAATTCGGCTAGGTCGTTCAAGATTCAATCATGGGCGACGAATTTTATCCTTTTATAGTGGACTGCTAAATTTCCGATACTGGCCGGTGAATTAATATGAATGATTGCGCGTTCGAATCCTGTGATAATGAATGTTTTACTTTCTATCCCCACTGTACCTTTACAACTGCGGCTCTTCACGTTCCGCTTATCTCTAGTTGCCTACCTCAACTCCATCGATTCTGATTAAACTCAAAATCGTCTTCCATACGCACTTGGAACTCACCAACTTCGTTCAACTTGCAGCTACCGCATTTCTTCCTTTTGAATCATAGTACACACCTGTGAACCTGGTGGTTTTTTATACGGATCATCGGCTGCGAAATTACTTTAATTGGTATCTACATTCTCATACTCACTCTACTGTTATTCCAAGCACTTCTACTATTGCAGGACACGTATGTTATTTATCGATTCGGTTTAATCTATCATGTTGCACAAACGGGGCCTCACTCCGCTTACGATCGCTATGCACGTCGGCTCCTACTTGCTCAGTTCAAGTTGTTCACAAGACCTTGTTCTGGTATTCAAGTAACTCACCGTGCTCGGTATTCCTGCTTCCTGCTTCCTTCTTTATTTCTTTTATGATTTACATGATGATGCACTGCATCTCCATGAATTTCATACTGCGGGAAGCAGTAGTTAAGAAAAGGGAACTGTAGTGTATCACCCGATACGTACTGCGCCTGTGCCGACACAGATGCAGACGTCGCCACGTGTTACACACACTCTCACCACCGTCCGAGCACGCACTGGCGATGCCCACAAGAGGCATCCCCGAGACATGACGAGACACGCTGAACCATTCAAAGGTGGCTTCGCAGGTAAGACCTTCACCGAATCGGATTCAAGATGTATTTCAATAAAGACACGTTCTATGCCCGTTTTGCTATTCTCGTTGTCTCAGACCACCTTTGACTGCTGACCTTTCAAATGTTTAATGTTCATGGAATGGACCTGGCCTGTTCCGATTACGCCGACTGTAGTGAAGCACACGATACTGCACATGTACCAACACAGCTGCACACGTCGCCACGTGTTACAAACATTCTCACCGCCATCCGAACACACAGGGGCGATACCTACAAGAGGCATCCCGGAGACATTCCGAGTCATGCTGAACCATTCGAAGGTAGCTTCGCATTTCAGACCGTCACTAAAAACAACATCACGCCCTCCTCCAATAAATACACGTATTACACCCGTTTCTTTGTTCTCGTTGTCTTACACAACTTCTCACTGGTCTCCCAGCACGATTGTGACACAACGCGCCAACATCTCAACAAACGATCCTAACTGAAGTTGCAATTTTCACAAGATCCTTCGTTGCCCCGCGCCATTCCGATTCAACTGCTCCTTTTCGGAAACGAATACTTTTTCCGTTCGCGAAAACATTATGACTGATTCACCCATCTCACCTACTGGACCAGCAACTCGAGCACAAGGAGTCCTTCTTGCAACACCGCAATCGAAAACTGATCGTATTTTCCATACGGGTACAGCGATACCTAAACCATTACACTACACGACTGCGACAAAGATAGAGGTAAGCCCATTAAGCCCTGGTTCTGACTACGATGATATTTTTTCAACGGCCTCTGATGTAGATATCGATACCGTACAGGTGGATCACTCCAATGCCCAACCCTCAATAATTACACTACCGAACCCCGATGTAACAAAATCGGAACCCCGCGGCATTGACCGGCCACGCTTCAAAGTTCCTTTCTAAACCTCGGGAACTGAATCTTCGTCAAAAAATGAGACGTTGGCCCGCTGCCACCGTCCTCGAATATTCACACCGTACAGTCCACGTATGGTAAAGTTTCGGGTCTGCGACGAGAATATCACCGCGAATGGACATCTTGCTAACTGCCCAAACCAGATGAACTGGACTTCATAAATCTACCTGGATCACTGCTTGTTCAATAGTTGAGTCCGTTACCAAAGTACGAATGACAACAATGGCCGCCACAAACTTGGAATCTACAGTTACGAAATTGGTTCGAGATTTGAAAAGAAAGATTCGCCAAAATATGGAGCTTCATTCTCTCCTTTTTGAAGTCCGAAGAAGTTTTCGCCCAACTATTTACGCAACTAGTACCGACCCGCCTTATGTCGATGGTTTTCTCGATAACCGTTGCAATACGATTTTGCAACGCCCCGCGATCTTGAAGAAAACTGTGGGTCATATCAAGGAAATAATCGATACCAAAGATCGGAAATATGGTTTGGAACACCAAACCACGGGTACAAATACAGCTACAGCCAACCATTCCCTACCAGGGCAGCTGCACGCTGACCCGGCAAGACCACAAACAGGGGCATAACCTTACAATCTGCCACGAACAGCACCAGTTTTAGGAGACTATGACTCCTCCGGTCAACATAGCCCCTCTCCAGTTGAGACTGCGCCGAACTTCTATCAATATACCGACCCGGCTACGGAACTAATCATTTTCTCCATTGAAATAATCCATCTGGTCAGTTCAACTTTTTCAACCGCCCTGGACTTTCGTACTTATCGACTGATTTTAACGATCTTCCGTGAACGATTTCAATTCGCACAGAACATGTACGTGAAAACTCGACGAATGGATGCGAACTGAAGAGCCATAACTTCGACGGATCAGACCCAGTTCGCATCTTTCCATTCCTCCATCGCTTTCGTTAGGCTTGCGATTCAGCTCGGGTACATGAAGGTGCCGCAATGTTGTTGTTCCCCAGATTCATGCGCGGATCTGCTCTGGATAATCTTCAACTACGCCTAGAATCTGGTGTACAAAGAACTTCCGATCGGTCTTCTCTACTGTCCAATTACCCTCTGATGGTTGACTACCTTCTCCACACCTTCGAAATAGATGATATTTCAGCCGCTGAAGAATCCGATGTCACCTCCTGCCAGCAGCTACCAACCAATCCAACTGGAACGTACGGAACCACTTTGGAAAGAATGGATTTTCGTTGCGGTAATGTATTCAAACTGGAACGGGTAATTTCCATATTTTTGGAGGGCATACATCCGCCCCTCCGCAACAGTATGCGATCCTACCGTTCGGAACACCCCCGAGCTGACGTCCATGCTCTGGCGCGACATGCCCACTCTTTGGAAACTTTGACCTCCAAAGTCCCAGCCGCCTCATTAATGTTGCAAGATGGACCGTTGGTCTCGTATTCAGCTACAACTTCGGTATGAACTTTGGAAAATGCCAAAACCCTATCCGTTTTGGACGTATTCACAATCGCAATGCGACACGACAACCTATTTGACTCGTCAATGATGGAGAAAAGATCTTTCAGCCGAATTTGCTACAAAAACACGACCACGTCACTTTCCAGTGCCCGTTCCTGGATACAGCCATGTTCAGCTCGTACATATTCAAGAGCAACCAGAACTTTCAGCACTTCCAGACGGTCTCGGCTCGCAACTGTAAGGGTCGTCGATGTCGTAATACAAACTCCTCCCGACCTCCATTTACTACAATCGCCGTAGATACTCACGTTACGTCTTTGGTTTCTCCCGGTGACACCATTACAACAACGCGTTCGGAAATCGTCTAGCGGATTCAACTGGGCAACCAACTCCCTTGGCTTATAACTGCCCCGCTAGTACGACCATTTCTACGCCATCTCCGGTTTACGCGACTACATCGACCCAACACCCCTTTTCTATGCACCATCCCCAGATTCGTATTCTACTGTGGTCCCACTCCCCGACCCGGATTAAATTTCAATCGCTGCGACTACAAGCTATTCCTCACAATGAGATAAGGCCCATTCACAAAATCATGTTGAACGCCGTGATTTACACTGGTGCCGGTCCCAAAGTCATTCGCATGGACCGGATCAAGCCTTCGTGGAAAGCCCAAATCCAACCCTTACCTACTAGGACCCCTCGGACGGCTGACAAAACGCCCATACCAGCTGTCGGAATAATCGAACTGTTTATACGACTAGGTGACTTGTGAACTCGTGAATGGTGTGGGGTGGTCGATAATTTGCCCGTTACCTTGCTTGTAGGCACACCTTTTACCGACCGGTTTATACGAAACATTTCTTGCCTCAACAGAACAATTATGCCGTACCATTCTGCTACGGTACCAATAATCAACATAACTCCTGATTCATCCATTTATGACCCTGCTCTAGCAACTAATACCGCCGCACACACAGCTACTACAGACTTCATCGATTTTTCCCAGACGGATTTTGGCACCACCATCCATCTAACTCGGCAGCTAGTTGTCTAAACTCATCATCAATCCAACGTTCTCGTCCGCTCCAACTTCTGCGGTTTGGCCTCACTCACCGCCTTACCCTTATTTACTGGGAAAACACTTGTCATCACTGTTCACGGTATCACCGACATCAAACCGAATAGGGATTTGTACATTACGATTTTCAACCTCTCTTCCGCTCCGATTCATATTCAGAAAGACACGAAGATTTCCCTTGCCTCCTGGCCCCAGCTGATATCCTCTACATCTGCTACACCGAATGAGCCGCTACGGAAAAAGACGTGCCCATCGACTCTTATTTTGAGAACGATGTGAACATGGCCAAATCCTCCTCATCGAAGGACCATATAAGGTCCATGTTCGAAATTCATACTGCTATACGGAAGAGTGATGACGATTTCTAATCAACAGACTGGTGTACTCACGTGCAAGTTGGAGACATATTGAGACCCCATCGGCTGGAATTACTACAAGGGATCGCCCCATTCCACAAAATGTGGGATGAATACCTCGGTATGATCTCCTCCACCGAACATCGGATTGACTTGGCCCCGGACGCGAAACCCATCTTTCAGCTACCGTACCACGCCGGACCATCTCAACGAGAAACGGAGCGAGATGAAGTGGAGCGAATGCTTAAAAGCCGATATGATCAAACCAGTTAACAAAGAGTGGGATTCCCCCGTGGTGTTCGCTCCCAAGAAAGATGGCACTCCGCCTCTGTATCGTATCGACAATTGTCGCTTGAATGCCGTACAAATTAGAGATTCTTACTCCATCCCTGAAATAGATGAATGCATCGACTACTTAGGCAATGCAAAGATTTTCAGCACTGTGGACCGCAAATATGGCTACTGGCAAGTCCTTGTCGCTGAATCGGATAACAATAAAACAGCCTTAGTCAACCATCCAAGACTCTACCGCTTCAAAAGAATGCCGTTCGGGTTGAAAAATCCCCTGGTACATTTCACCGTGCGATAGAAATCATATTATCATCCGTAGGGTGGCAACCAGACTTAGTTTATTTCGACGACATTATCATATTTTGATCCAACATCGAAAGTCATCTGAAGCATGTGACAAACATTCTGTAGTTCTCATCCGATTCTGGATTATCAATTAACCTAAAGAAGGCATTCTTATTAGAGATCGTGGAATATTTGGGTCCTGTCATCAAACCAGGCAACGTCAGTGTCGCTTCCAAGACCATTGCAGCCATAGAAGACCTGCAAACCCCATAAACGGATATCCAACTCCGCAGCTTCTCAGGCCTCTGAAACGTTTACCGCTTCTTCGTCCCGAAATTTGCACTATTGGCATCCCCTCTGACACAAATGCTAAGAAACGGAGAGCCCACAAATTTCTCAAGACTTTCCGAATCGGAGTGGAAACCTTCCACAACCTCATGGAAAAGCTGCAATCACCCCGGTTTTGGCTTTACCCGCCTTGGAGCCCACTACTTGGTTTATACTGATGCTTGTGACGATCTTATTGCATTCGTACTAATGCGGAATCAACCGGACTTAAGGGCTATCAAATCTATCGGATATTTGTCACGTACGTTGGAAGAGGCCAAAAGTAACTACGACACAACCCACCGCGAAGGTCTCGTCATCGTTTGGGCTGTCCTGCTCCATCGCCCGTACCTTGAAGGTATGAATTTCACCATCCGTGCATACAACCACTCCCTTCGGTGGATCATGAACCTTTCAACTGCAACTGGAAGCGTACAACTCTGGCCCCTTCGCCTCATAAAGTACTACTTTGAAGTCGTTCACCGTCCTGCCTCACGACACCAATCCCCAGATGCTTTATCGCGCCAGCCCACAACCGGAACGGATATATCCTAATTGGACAACCAAATCTCCGTCATGTGTGTGTGCACTACTGCTCCGTATCTGCTCCACTATGCGATATCACGGGCATAATCGCGTTACCCTCATCCCAGGCCAATTACTCATCCCGGGAACAGGAAGTCTTTCTTACCGAATCGCTGGACCTTCACAATCCCGTTTCCAAAGACGAACTTATCTGAGAGCAGACTATCGATTCGAATGGGAGACATTCTTATCAATAGTGGACAAGCCAGGGTCTTTTTTTTTATTGACCGCTTCAGTTTTCTCACCCTCCGTTCTAAGATAGACGGTGCTCGTCAACGCGTCGAACACAAGTCCCTGGTAGATAGATTTTTATATCTGTTGCACTTTCCGAAATAGGCTGGTCACCACAGCGTGAATCGCATGTACGATACGCTCCGTCGGGATTTTTACAGGCGCAACATGCGAAACGACGTATTTGAAACAGTTCAAGAACATGCTCGAAAGTGCGTGGTTCGTCGTACTAACATCAACATCAGATTCAATTGTTCCAACTGAACGGACCATTGGAATTCGTGGATATGGACATCTTTAGTCTACTGTTCAAAAGCGTACACTGAAATCACTTTGTCTTTGTTATCACTGATCGGTATACCAAGTTGAAAAAAGCCATTCCTTTGGCAAAGAAAACCGCAGCCGTCACAGAAAACCCTTTCCACGTCCACTGAATTTACGATTTTAGAATTCCTGACTACCTTTTAACCGATAGTGGTTCAAACTTCATAGCTAAGTTCTATTCCACAGTCTGTACTACTCTTGGCGTTCACCATATATTCACTTCCGCTTTCAATACTAAAAATAATGGTCAAGCTGATCGCTGAAACAGAACCATAGCTAACCGACTTCGACACTATGTAACTGAGCATCAAACGGATTGGGATGATTACATCGAGCCACTCAACTACGCCTACAACAGCCAAATAAATCATTCTCCTCGTATGACTCCCTTCTCACTCTGCTTATCAAGACAACCTCCTGATCATTTTCCTGTCCACATCGTCTAACACCGCATCGAATACTCCTTCGTCAATTCCTGCCTCAATCCGCACAACGAAGATCCAAATCTTGGACCAACCTCAACAAATGCTAAACGACACGGATGAAAATCTACGATTTGTTCAAGCGAACTATAAGAAATACTTCGACAAAGCCATTCGAATCAAGCATCTATTTTCCCCAGGAGACGAAGTATGTGTGGACCTTGTCCGCCGTAATTCAATAATCAACCGCTACGGGTAAAAATGGAGACCAGTCTCAGACCGGTACTATCAACAAACTCTTACCTAGATCTATTGGTAATTAAACTGTCGTTCTTGTCACCACTACCAACATAGTTATCGACAATGGAAATGGCGAGCTCAAGGTCTCAATTGATATATGCACCAAACCACCTCCAGAAGATCCAGCGCTAACACCACGGCAACTAACCCTGCCGGATATGGATGGAATCACAAAACCGCTTTGCGATGAAAACGATACAAACCTCGAAGATACACTGATTAAGTATGACACTGAAAAGCTACTTAATCCTACAATGGACCGCATATCGTCCCATTATTACAACGGTACTGGTATGACATATGCGACTATACAATCTGTCGGCTCTATCAGAAGCGCCTTACCAGTTTATCAACTGGATCCTACTTTGATGACTAACTATTGGAAAGCAACGAACCGTACTAGAACTAAAAAGAATCGAGGAAGGAAACCTGGTACGTCTACAAGCAAGTAAAATCAAACAAACAACAATAAAAACAAAAGAGACCAACTTTCACGCTTTTACGACTTTTCCGACTTTACTGCTGCTCCCTTTTTAAATCCGTGGCATTAAGTTCAGAACTGTCAACCATCTCCCGTCCTTCGTCCATCCATAATCGACAACTTCAGGCCCTCAATTTGGCTAGTCTGACCAAGATTCAGTTGAATACAAGGAATTTTACTCTTTTATACTGGACTGCTACTTTCATGATCCGGATGGTGAATTACTGTTACTGATAGCGCGTTCTAATACAGGAGTGATGAATAATACCTTTTTACTGATGATAAATTCCAAACGGTGGCACATCATAGTTCGATGTTCTTGATTTTTTACTTCATCTCCACTGATTCGGGGTCAAATCAAGCAATCATCTTCAATATGTACCCGGAACACACCCACTTCGATGAACTAGCTACTCCTGTGTTGATTTTAAATCATGGTACAATCCCTACGAATCTGGTGGCCCTTCAATCCATATATCGGTTTCTTCATTGGTATCTTCATGCTCATCATCATCCTACCGTTCTGTGAAGCACTTCTGCTACTGCAAGATATGTCCATTATTAACCGATTTGGTTTAATCTATCTCGTTGCAAACAAAACGCTACATCATTCCGCTTATGCTCTCTATGCACGTTGGCTTCTTCTACTTCCCTAGTTCACACTGATTACAAGACCTTACACTCACATCCCCTCAACTTATCGTGCTCAGTATTCTTGATTCCTTCTTTATTTTCGTTTACAATTCACATGATGATGCACTGCATCTCCATGAATTTAATACTGCGGGACGTAGTATTTAAGAAAGGGGGACTGTAGTGCATCACGAGATATGTAATTCACCTGTACCAACACAGCTGCAGACGTCGCCACGTGTTACACACACCCACACCACCGTCCGAACACGCGCCGGTGATGCCTACAAGAGGCATCCCCGAGACATGACGAGACACGCTGAACCATTCAAAGGTATCTTCGAAGATCAGACCTTTAACAAAAAAGACTTCAAGATCTCTATCAATAAAGACACGTCTCACGCCCGTTTCTCTGTTCTCGTCGTCTCACACCACCTTTCAACCCACATAAATTTCTGAGCAGAATTCTATTTGTGTAATTCTTATAGTTTACAGTACAGAGTAGGTGAATTAATGCGTCAAAAAAGGGCAATGAAAATTTTGCAACGTGGAATTTCTTTTTGTCACCATCGCGCACCCGTTGGTAAAGACGGTGCACAACATCAGGTCAGCATGCAAAAGGAACACATGATCGCGAAGTGCAGGAAGAGAACGGGTGAATTGCAGACCGTTTTGATCGCTCTCGTCCGCAAAGACTCTGATTATAGGAGTATATTACTAGGTACGAAAGAAGTCTGTGTAATAATACGCGAGTTGGAAATTGGTATAGCTCGGTCAATATAATCTCCACTACATTTTTTGATTTTAACTTCAACCCATTTAACAATGCGATTTTCTCTTCCTGTTTTGATTCAGGAAGAACTATCTCATTCGAAAGGTAACGGCGTTCGCGTGGCCGGAGAACAAAACAAATAAGACAAGAAATTGATACACCGTGTCACATTTGTTAGTAACATGTGTAATTTCACGATGTCTGTCGTCTACAACACGATGGAGAGATGTGTAACTTCGATCGGGAAAGAATGCGTCCTATCTTTCTGATCGTTTTCAGAAAGGTTTGGAGTGCTTTCTTGACGCTCGTGAATGCTTGTTGAAAAATGGACTTTTTACCTCGTTATTTAGGCCGTAGTTACAATTGTACGCTGATGCAGTTTTAGAAAGTTGAGATGGCCTCTCTAACTGCGTATCGTTCATAGATGGAACGGTTATTGGAATTTCACGTCCTTCTGGAGATATGGAATAATGGACACAAAAGAAGGCCTGTATTGACATGTCAATCTGTGATATACCCAGATGAATTGATTGTACGCTGATACTGTTCCATGGAGGGACGAGGATGATTGGACAATGTATGTATGTAGTGAAATTGTATAGCTCCGTACCTAAGTTTTATAGGAATCTGCGACACCATTTGGAATTTACGGTGACTTAGGGTATAAAAGAAGATGTATCCTACAAATTACATGCCAGGGAAGTAATTTATCTGCATCCCAAACTTTTTTAAATAATTCAATGTCAGCCGCACGTATATCAATCGAATGGATCTTTGAAGAGCTGAAACTTTAGCACGATGAACTTCAAGCGTAAACTGAAAGTTTAGGAATCACCTGTTGGTACGATGTATATTGCAGCAATGCTACTTCTAAATATGCTAAACTGTTGTTATGTGAATAAAATATCCCAATACTTTCTTTGCACACCTCCCATCCTTGAAGAGTACGTTGAATCTTCAACATTATGAACAATGACAGCAGACAATTCTTGTATTATTTATTGAGAAAGATATGCATCATAACCTTAAATTTATCTTGATCAAGTTGTTGATTCACTTCAAGATATTCTCGGTGCTCTAATCGTTCCTGTTCATGTTTCAAAGCACGATCATTACAAATCTTCACACATTACACGTGCATCTGGAAATATCTGTCAATCAAGATTAAGACGTTCACGGTAGAGTTCAACCTTAACCATTTATGCCTCGCGTAAATTTCTATAGAACGACTCTACAGGTCCTTCCTTTCAATGGCGCCCTGAACTTTTCGAAGGGGAGACTCCATAGGCAATTAATTTACACGGCGACATGAAATGTTCGAAGGAGTCCTTGGCCTTGTTTGTCTCTCCGTATTCTATTTCATATTCACTATCCGTTCCAACCACAGTTGTTAGACGATTTGTTGCGATGGATACCACCGGAGATCTCGTTTTCTCCTTAAATAATTACAACTTCTGAACTCCAGCACGTTTCGCACCTTTTGATGAGTCCAGGTCATCTATGGCCTCGCGCATATTTGTTAGATGCTCATCCTCTTCCCCAACTTTCGCTCTCTCCTTTCCCTCCCGAACTCAATACATCTCGCTTATCAGTCTTGTCGAAAACGACTTGAATTCTCTTGTAGCGATCCTGTACCGTCTTCCAGTTTACTGATTTTTTCACAACCCGGTTGCCGTTTAATGCTGCAGCGGCGGATTCAAAGTGCTTTCTTCTTTATCCGAAAGAAGCAATTTGTGATTTCTATGGCACTACATTCTTGATAAGAAGGATATTCTTCTGCCGTAAACCTAGAATGGCACTGTACGCGCTCATCTCTTTCCGAATTGTTGAATACAGTCGGTGGGGTTAGTACTGATGGAAAAATTGTTGCTGTTTGCTAATCGTGGTTAGACATTGCAATCAATGCATGTGCCGTTACGGTGCGATACGAATCAGTAAATGGTAGTTTTGGGAGCTGATCATTTCTTTGCGTTGTTGTAAGTGGTGTGGAGTCCCGAATACTGTTGTCTGTGGATGAAGATTCATAGCGGTGTTGTGTCAATTTTTTACTCTGACTGCTTTGCAGGGGGATCACGTTCCGGCGCACGGGTATTCACTAACTAGTGGTAGTTCAGCCTGCTTCGTCACAAGTATTATGCAGAATCATACACGTGGATAGAACTGTAATATCTACGCACAAAATATCAGAATTCTGTATTAAACATTTATGGCCGTAATCCCTCTAATATCCCGAAATTCAACAAAATCGTAACATTAACTGTAGTTATGGTTACAGCCATTTAGAAGTAGGATTTATTCGAGATGTAACACATTTGTGAGCAGCCTACTGACAGTAAAACTTTACTCACGTATTCTTAATACCCTCATGAACACCTCAGTGCTCACTAAGATTTACACAATCTATAATCCCATTCTAATCTCTTTTTCAATATAAAATTGACAAAGCCAATCGCATTGTTCCTTTCCTCTAGAATGTTTTTATCAAACCCCCGTTAAACGGGCATTACGTGCATATATACCATAAGTTCAACACTATCAAAACATCCAAATGGATTTTAATCGGAACCATACTACACTAACTGCACCAAATGTTGACTCAGATCAACAACTACTGCGTCGACTATTACATGTGCAACCTTAAACTCACCTACCTAAAATTCATGAAATTACAATGAAACATGCCAACCTTCATGTACCAACACCCCAATCTCCAAACTACCAGAACACCAGTAAATGAGAGAACGAGAGGAAGAGGGACGAGAGAATGTACCAATATTCGCGGACGGGATCAAGCGCAGAAAAGGATAGAGGTGGGGTCAGAAGAGATGAGGAAAGTAAAATTAGTGTAGATTAGTCGGATGGGCGAAGGAAAACGACTAATTCTGTTGAAGTGGTTATTTTGGAAAAATAAATTATGGACAGATTGACTGGTGATTGTGCCAGACTTTATTTATGATCAGTGCCTGTTAATTTAAAGAATCAAAGTGATGCCCATGTCCTACCATAAATTGGAACAAAGTGTTTAGCATTTTATGAACATTCTTCTTCAAAAATGTCTACGAACGATTAAGGAATTGATATGAGTTGAAAATATGGCGAAGAAGCCGCTTTAAACAGAATCATTATAAAGGCTTATGGGATTGTTTCTATTTTCTTATTGCACGGATAAGAGCAAGATAAATGAATCACAGAATGAATGAAATAGGTCTTGTTCCTCCAACTATTGGGACAATGTGATTTTTCAGCACAAACGTAATTTCGTACTCCCATGTTGGACGAGGTTATGGAAATTCCAAAAATTGGAATTTACAAAGAAAGTAGTCTCACTAATTTTAAAATTCTAGAATTTGAAACTGTTACGATTGATTTTAATCAAGAAAAGTCACTTTTGCCCCATTGCAATTATTTGCCACACTTGATAATGAGATGTAAGATACTAAGGCGATATAAATTCAAATTAAATAGATATATGCACTGAAAGAAGATAAAGAAAGACACTGCGCTGACGCGGTAGCTGATTCATATTGTTCTGTGAGTCTACGCTCATTATTTCATCGACAAGGGGAAAGTCAAATTGAGTGTATTTCAAAAATTATACATGTACTAGTAGATGAAAGGGAAGAAGAAAGTTTCATAGGACTTTAATCACTGCAGAGAGGGTACACGGGAAAGAGAAAATGATTTAATTGCATCTACAAAATGGTTTCAGTTGCATCTTCGTCATAGCATAGAACTGTTTGTGATGCCACCCATTTTTCCAGAAGTCTTAGTAAAGTTCATCACAAAATTATGAGATTGAATTTGATATTCAGAGAGCTGCAGCCCTAATTATTCCGTCACAAGCTGAGACTGACCATGAACGTGATGTGATGAGAGATGTCGGGAATGATAGAAAAAGTACAATTTTTATAGACGATTATTCGTGCATAATACCAACTGTTTATGTTGCTCACAAAGGAGTTGACGGCATTCGAAATATATTTAATGCCATAGCTGTCCGTGAACACGGAACTGACGATTTTTGAAAGGAGTTACAGTTTTTGATAAGTGTCCCGGATGAAATTGTCTAGATTTTTAATACTTGAATAGCAGTTTATGCATCAAATTTACAGAAATCCAACCTATTATCCCAACAAAATTCGCTTCACTGTACATCACAAAAACGAAGATCGAACAGGCACTTTTATTCAGATGTCAACTGGTTACTACGGCACAAAGATGTACTTATTTGTTTTTTAAGATCATTTCAAGTTAAAGGTACAAATTCTGGGTACATTCTACTATTTAATGACCACTGTTGTGATTTGACTGGTATTAGTCGGTCTACTTCAACTCCATGCTTTGAAAAGGGATTGTTGCAGAGGTTTAAGCAGAGCTGGTTTTCAAAAAGCAGAAGTACAAAAGCGATGAAAAGTGGATCAGTCAATGAGGTTTCTGTAATAAATTTTCTACTAAGATCTTGCATTATTTTTGAAGTAAATCACTGTAGTATGTTTTCAATAAGTGATCACTTAGAGTTTGCATATTGTCCACATGGGTTGTGTATTTTGGATGTATCCAATTCTGAAATTTAGAATAACTAGAGGAGTTGGCTAACTGTTGAAATTTAAGGCAAGTTTATGCAGTTTAGAGAATTAAAACCAAAACCTCAGTTTTGTCATCCAGCCTAACAAGCTACATCATACTGGCCACTGCAGATATTGTATTTTGCAAAATAGGTGATGCAAATTGTGAGAGATATAATTTTGGGGCACAAAGCACAAGATATTCAGAAGATGATTTTCGTGGGTGTAAACGTCTGTATTTATGTTGGTACAGCTGAGTCTGCTGTATTGAATAAAGATTTTTGATTTTGTAGGGACTGCAACAAGGATCTTTCCTGTTCAATGCTAGCGAAAATTACATATAATTTCAATTTCATTCAATGGGCTCATGAAACGACTTTTCTGTGCTTTTGTTTGTTAAAAACAAGGACAAATACATGAATATTTTTCAGCATGCATTTCGGAAGATATTAAATGATTATGCGTTGAGATTTTGTCTTTTCCCTCCAAATATATTTACCCATGGAATACAGAGTTTTTATACCAAAACAAAATGTGGTGCTGATAGTACCACGCAAGCACGTTCAATAATGAGACCCTCAACCTCGAAATGAAAATGTGAACAAAAATTGATCACTTTCAACAGGACGATGAACAATTTAGTCCACATTTACCACCACCGAATGTGGCAGAGAAACCTATGATGGCTATAACGGGTACCAAGAAGAAAATTCATTGCAAGGTCCAGTGTAATAAGGCTGGTAAAAAGAGACGTTTAGGAAATGAATGGAGATTCAGGTCTATAGTATTTTCCATGCTTATGATTCAGTTAGGGAGGAATTACTTATTACTCAATTAGGGGAAAAATCCCGGACATTATTTTACAACTTAGAGCCGTTCTCAACGGGGTTTAAATACTAAAACGGTACGTAACTGACCTGTTGGAAAAGTACTACTTTTCCGTACGTGCAATTTTGCGTGCCTATTTTGTACCGCGGAACATCACAAAGAACAATTCCGGGTACCCTTTCCCCATTTACCCACAAGAAGAGTCACAATGCCTCTAACAAAGCCAACAGATGAGGAGAAAGAAGCTGCATTGCTTCAGATTAGGCCATGATGGATGCCAACGTCTAGTTATTCCTGGCTTCCAAAATGCACTAAGCCAACTTCCGACCGTCTCCGAGCAGATATTATTCGACGGTCTGCACATATGCCGACAGCCTAGCAGGCACGATAAAGCAAGTGGTATTGGAGTAAATGCGTTATTTGGTTGGAAAAAAATGCACTGAGCGAAAATGAGAGAGCACAAACTATTTCATCTCCTTTTCCTCTAGAGTCTGAAGCATGTCTGGTACAGACAGAATAATTGAAACATATTGCAACAATGACTGAACCATCATTTTTTCAACCACAACCTGTAGCTGCATCTAATAATACACCAATCGAAGTACCACCGTTACCCAAGAAGCCAGAGACAACATATAATTACAATGTAAATGATCCCCAATCAACCGAACCACGATTAGTAAACGGGAAATGGATATGGTGGTATCAGTAATGCGGAGGAAAGTGAAAGAGGTGATACAGAATCAAACGAAATGAATGAATTGGTCTAGAACAAAATTTGTTCCTCGAATGGTGAATGTATTTGTCTATAATCGATAGAACGTTTTGTTAATAGATAAAACAGTAACAAGAGATGTTATAGACGCAAAAGATGTTGATTGGTTTTCGAAATTAGCAGCAACTGCTTTCAACTCAACTAATATAGATGCAATAAATAACAATCTATTCCAAAATGACGAAACATATTCTGAACATGTACGAGAAATGGATCCATTCTACAGGGAAGGATATTCGGTAACAAGCAAAAAATTAAAGACTGAGTTCAGGGATTTGCGAGTGTTACTAACAAAGTGTACTGCCAAGATACAAACATCATGGCACCGTGAAAAAGATAACTATGTAAATCCAAGTAAATTTGACATTAACTTTTATTCAAGTTCATTCTTTGACTTCTGTCGTGGAGATATGTGCTTGTACTATTTTTATTGTGCATGAAACAAATATTCATTCATGGAATCAGCATTGATAATTATGCCAACAGAAGAAAAACATGATAGTAATACTTTATCAAATACATATAGCCCACATGTCAAGACAAGAGAACGAGGTCCAGACTCAATTGAATTGTTAAGTGAGGCAATTTCTGCACCAATGAAAATAGAGGAATCAAAATAATAAGCAGCGTTGCGAATAGTTCAACGGACAAAAGCCGAGTCAGAAACATATCAGCGTTTACAGGAAGAGTATATTGATCTAACTTCTAAAAATGAGAGTGGCAAGCTCCCACTATCTCTTTTGAATTTGAATAAAATATGCTGAAAAAGACTAGAACATCAACTCACTGCACTTGCATCATATCATCACAAAATCCATCTGCTGCTAATTCTGAACAAGGTAATCAAAATGTATCTATTCCATTTGAAATTGAAGGAAGAAGAAAAATCAATAAAGATGAATAACATTTCATGCTCTACGATATAGTCTCACCAATCCTTTATCTCTTACAATTTTTTTAGTACAAATCTTCTAGATGCTTCTGATAGTTCATGAGCTCGGCCACTTCTGGAACAGTTCTTACATCTACATTCTATATGCATGTGTTCAACTGGTGCTAAATTTCCACCAAGTCTCGGAGGTGATATTAACATATCAGGTAATATCTCTATATTACCCTCCATAACCATCAGCTCCGAACAAACTTCCATCCGTTAATCGATACAGTAGTTGTGTAGACGTATACAACAACCTATAACAGCAGTTTCCTTCAAAAATCCCATCTCTAGAGGCTTCCAGAGTATACACCACCGTCTTATTAATTCACCGAACGCATATTCAATGTTGATGCGAAGGAAAATTAATTCAAAATTAAAGTCATCATTGTCTCCTGTAGTGACCATCCATTTAGTGTAATTAAAGGAATTATCCCCGATGATGTAGAATTATTTGTTCATTTCTCCTCTAGAATGTTTTTGTCCTATTTCTGTAGTGTCTCATGCAATAGAATTGTGCGTAGTCGGAGTACAGGACATGTCAAACCATATAAACTTCCTTCTGGCATCAAAAATTGCCATCAATAGGATTGCGAATTTTTCTTTTCGTGTGCAATAATAATGATTGGGGTTGTGAACAGCTACACCTGGATTCATTTGCCATAAAATACATCCATGTATGGCTCCAAAAACTCTTCGCAGAGCTGATTATCTATATTTTGCAGCAAAACCCGCTGCAATTTCTCGTAATGTTTGTATATCAATCATGTCGAAGTTTACCTTAAAGTGTTTCTTGATTTTGTCAACAGTACGCAAAACTGATCGGTGAAACTCTGGAAGTGATACGCCAAAATTATCGTGTACATCCCATAGTGATCCTCCGGCTACATATCTAATAGTTAACGCAAGTTGGATCTGGGAACAAACAACTGATCCACTTTAACATACATTTTGTTCCTGGTCGTAAGTTATTATATCCTCATTAATAAGATTATTCAAGTCATTAAATGACCCAATTTCCATACGATACATCTTCCGAAAATTGCGGAGACCGAGTCGACAAACATGAGTGTGCCAATCCTTTCGATTAGCTCGCATTTTCGGTCCACTTGGTCCTCGAACGTGTGAGTGCATAACCGCTATCGCAGTGGCAAACAGAAATCTTTGCCTCCATGCACATAGGTAGGTTAGAGATACATTATCCTCGTCGAAAGAAGAAGAAGAATCAGTGTTTATGATGATCACTATATGTGTGTGGTTAATCTCTATGCCTGTGAGTGAATTTCTGTGTGTCTGTGCTACATTTTCTACACTTTCAAACGCATTTGGGTGGAGAACCAAAAAAAATTAGAATAGCCGAAAATTTCCTTTTCAATCGGGTTGAGAACGACTCTCAGAGCCGTTCTGCAGAAAATTTCCAAGTGAGACTAATTTATCGAACCTGTGTTGATAAGTAAGGCTTACTTACCAACACAGATTCGATAAATTAGTCTCACTTGGAAATTTTCTTTAGCGATTAATTAGTGTAAGTTACACTAATTGTCGTTTTTCGATGTGAGGTAAAAAACAAATAGGTTAAGTAAATATATATTTTATATAATTTTGAGTTCTATTTATTATTAAAACTTTAGTCTGAATAGTCCATTTTATTGTAATTAAAATTTAAATTTCTAACTACTCTCCAAACGTGGTACTCGCTCACCATTGAAGTTCTATGTATGCTAATGCTAAACCACAGCAACTCATTCTTTACCTCCGTCCAACAATCCGTTCTCACCCTTCATTACATTAAAGTCACGGATGCCTAGAGCAGCCCGTTTCAAATAGTATAAATTTCCAGGATTTAGAAGTTTTCCAGATTTTGGTCTCATCCACCGTTCCAGACTAGATATTTTTTGGCTTTTTCTCATCCCATATAGCTACCTATCGTTCTTATATCCTCTGAATTACAAAACTGTCACATGGTTGAACCAAGTCAGTAGTATTTGGTGGTAGAAACTTTAGTACTACTTTTCAATTATCTAACGGTTGTTGATGTTCATCTGTAATGCAGTGACTACGACAATTGTCGAGAAAAATTATTCGAGTTCTTCCCTATGTATCTTTTGATATCTCTCTACGCTCATTAATCTACTGAAAAGTACTTGTTTACCCATCCAAACATTTGGCTGAATACGATATGATACACCTGATGTATCATAGGGAACATATTTAATATGATAATTTCTATCTTTGTTTTGAAATATGAGAAAGAATGGCTGTATATGGGAATTTACGACTACTGTTGTGCGCACAACCATAATCATACCATTTCCACCAGATTCTAGGTCAGCATATTTTATTTACTCGCTACCACAAACACAACCTAAGGTTTTACCATTACCATAATTAACAACAAAGTGAGTTTCATCTATGCTATCAACTAGATTCTCATCATATTCTTTATTTTTGAACATCCTCGAAACAGTTCCTAAATCATATGCTACTTTAGGAACAATATGATCCTTTTTCACACGACTCACTAAACGTTTTCCAACTTTTCTGCGAGGAACAATATTAAATCGATCCATAAAACGCCAGATCCTAACAAATCTTTTAATTTAAACCTTTATTTATAATTCCCATTTTACATTTCACATTGCTTTCTGTCTGCAATTGTTTCCATTTTACATGAGCAACGGCTACCAAAAATCGAGCAAAACATTCCATGCCCATATTTTAAAATCGTTGAAATTCATCCTTCAAACTATGTTGAAGAATAACAGCCCACGGCAGTAATTTACGACCCCTACCCTTTGATTCCTTTAAGTATACTATTTTTCTCCGACAAATTTCTTAATTTGAATTACCTCCTTTCCTTATTTAGTAAATAGATGAGAAATAACATTGAAGTCTTTTTCATTTAAGATTGAATCACGTGTCTTCTACCATGACATACATTTTGCAATATTTGCATTATCTGAAGAAACAAAACAGTTGTGAAATTTAAAAATTGCATTGGTCATTAGACCTTTCATTCCATTGCCATTTTCTTGATCACCCCCATCCATCTAACAACTGATTGTCTTTCAGATTTAGTTATTAATTGCTGTGATTTCCTTTTTCGATTATTCTAAGATGAAGTATTAATTGTTGATTATTAATTACTCAATGATTCCAAATTACTATCATTGCTTTCATTATCAATTATCTCTGTGTTTTCATCATTATTACTATGAGGTGAAGTATCGTCTTTTCCATTATGAGTTGCCGGTTCCTCGTTGTCATTATCATTATGAATTGGTGATTCTTCGTTCTCATTATTAGTTTATGGTTCTATTATTGGCAGAATATTTGTTGTTGTTCATTTCTGTAATAGTTGTTTTCGTTGCTACGGACTTGGTTTTATAAAAGTTAGTTTAGTTGTTTTTATTGATGCATTAGATTTCTTATCAGTAGTAATTGTTGCTGTTGCGATTTATGTTGTTGTTTATTGATTCTTTTTCTCTCTAGGGCCAGCGACTATTGGCAATGGGCTTCAATTATTCATATTGAATAAGAACCTGCTGAATAAATTCGTGAAATATGGATGGATCTGAGCATGGAGTGTCGCCTGATCGTAGTATGAAAACCCCGTACATCTCAAAAACGACATCGAGAACCAGATTTGAATCATAACTGCTATAAAGTTGAGCTACTTCTTGTTTGTGTTCATTGCCAATGATATGAAACGTTCCAGTAGAACCCATAAACACCGACATTGATAAATTACATCCATAGAGAACAAACTTTGAACTATAACGGCTAAGAAGGGACTGGACTAATGTTTATGTTCATTGGAATGTTTAATTATAGACAGATTTAAACAGTCATACATGTATTAACATTATGTAAGCCTCTTTATTGAATACGCACGGTGTTCAGTTCTGTAATAATTCGATAAATTGGAGAACATTCAAGTGAAATTATTTGAAACATTTATTATTAATTTCACTGAAATTATTTAAATTTTACGTCAAATATATTCCCTGCATATTTATTTTCAGTTACTCTATTTTGGCAACCAAGCAATTTTTAGATCTTCCTAATTAGTATTACTGATTTGACGAATCGGTGTAGCAGGGAGCGAGCTATAGACTACGGAATTTACACGTTTTGATACTATATCTGGAAATTAGAATTAACTGACAGTCACTGTTTATACGGTATAGACATGTATGGCCTTTACAGCAAAAAATACACGTGTAGGGACACGTGCATTTAGACTTGGTCCAACGATTATATTATACATATGCTTGACCCGTATTGTCGATTTTAAGTAAATAGGTATCTAAAATACAAACAACCAGCGAATCTAAAGCATCAAATTTGGAAATTATACATAGTCCTCATCCAGGATTCAGTAACGGACCATCGTGTCACAATGTGCAAGAAAATTAGCTGAAAATCAGGTTGTCATCGCATAGTAGTTCCAATTGGAACAGCTGCTAGCCCCTAATTTAGGGCTCGGGACGACGACAATAATCATTGTCGTAGTCGATTGCACGTATTTCCAAGACGAATTGGGGTTACCCAACTCCAGATCGTGCAGATCAAACGTTCTTCGAAGGGCATACGTCAGAAAAAAATCCAAGAGAAGAAAGTCATTAAATAGTGAAAGAGGAGATAATCTACCATAGATTGAGATGCTGAAAGGAAGCAGTATGAAATCTATAACTTTCAGAAGCCGAGAGGCAACGTTGAAAATTATTACTCCTAAATTGGAGCCACAGGGGAAAAGTCTAAGAAATGGAACAGAAAAACCTAAAACAGCTAACATAACAGGTACGGGAAAAGAAAAAGTATTAAAACCAGTGTAACAATCAGAACCAAAGACCCCGCATACAAGCACTGAACTAATCCTGAGCAGAAATATAGAGGAAGGAGATGACTTGACAAATATGGGGGAGATATTACATTATACAAACTACGAAGATGACCCGGATACACTTCCAGAAAACTTGACAAAAGAATCACAGACTTCCAAGCTGATGGAACAGAAATAGCACATTCAAGGGATCCTAGCAGCATACGAAAAGACGATGATGAGGGGAGAAATCTTTTTGTACGACTTCATAACCACCTTTCCCCCACATACAATTTGCAGTTGGCCCAGAGAAACCGTCATAGAATGAGATCTATTGATGAAAAAAGTCATATTTGTTGACAAAAATAGAAAGATAACACCAGAAGAAGCTAAAGTCGATATTGTGTACCAACCGGAGTTCGTCAACCGTAAATTTGAACCAAATACATCAACAAAAGACGATGAACACAACGAATCGGACTAATAAAGAAAGTAGTTGGAGGTAAAGGAATTTAAGGAGATCTAAGACAAAATGATGGATGAAGAAAAGAGGAGACAACAACCAAAATTACAAGAAAATGCAAGAACAACTTCCTAAAATAAGATTCACAGAAAAGGGAGATGACGATCCAGATGATGACTATCCATCGAATGAAGGTCACGGAAAGGAATAAAAGGTCAGGAAAGACCATTCCATGAAAAGGGGACCACGTACTAGTAAACACCTGGAAGTAACGCAAATACCGGACAACGAAAGACACAATCACGGTAAAGAAAGGTGGCGAGGTGTACCGACGATCTTAAAAGCTTATATTAGACAATCTACTTTCTCAGAAAACTATGATGAAGACTTGTAAATTGTTATCAAGCTTTTCTCAGAGATTACTGTAAATTGTGTGGCCAGTCCTACTGAGAATCGTAAAGAAATGTTCAATATGCTAACAAGGACCAGCAGATTGGTGTTTACAAGAAAATCGTAGAGTTGTGAGACATCTGGAGAAGGTGCTGAGTCCCTTCACATTTAGATTCATTTCACTGACGAGGAATCAAGACTGTTGGAATAGTGGCAATCAATGACGTTGACGGGTGCGAAAGAAACCAAATGAATCCGATATATCAATTTTCAGATCATTTGTCGACACATTAATGAGTCTTAAGTATCAATTGCATTAATATTATCAAACCGACAGGTATCTCCGTGACTGACCAATGACGGAAATAGATATCCCAAACATAAGAGATACTCATAGATACAGAGTTTCCCGGACAGGACACATGCCGGTAAATAAAGTTGGAAATAGGATTTAAACAATAGTAACTTCAGTGTACTACTTTAGCATATCTAGCTAATAACAATAATGACGATCTACATACCAATGATAATGAGAACTTTACCAATGATGGGAGGGAAATGTATTTTGATGCTGAACTATGGTGTGGAGGCTGTGAGAAGAGTACTGCAGTAAGGTCAAAGAGGTTAATGGAAAGAAAGTATCAATAGAACTAATCCAAATTATGACCGCGGGGATTATAATAATAACAATAATAATAGGAGAAGTAGAAGAAGGTTAGAATCAAGTTGAATCCGAGGTCTGAAGGGTTGCGTTTTGTATGGTGAAGACCATCAAGCACGAAAGAAATATCCAAGACATGAAATAACTTCTACTATAGATAAATGGACGAATAAACTCCCTAGTGAACTGGTAGCAATGGAAGGTGTGGCATTTCTTACTATAATGTTGAACGATGATGTAGAGGAAGGTGAAGTTGAAATTACTGCAGAGGACTATAGTGAAAAAGAAGGAGAAGAAGATAATTTTTGCTAGGCTGTGGAGGAAGGTAAGAATGACTTGATGTCGAGGATTAACAATTAGGTATTTATACACGGTTTATCCACCGACGGTAGGAAGGCCATTGCAGTTGAAACGATTCCCTCATCCTCAATGGAAAGGACTTTGAAGGTCTTCAAAGACATCTACATCAATACCTTTTCAACATTCGAAGTAACATATCAAACTAACAGTATATTGCATATTGTAGAGTATTAGGTTGGACGGGAGCAATGGTTGCACCAACGGTAAAATCTGTGAAAATAAATGGAGGTAAACAGAAGCATATTGGATCGGTAGCAATACAAATACCATATATGGAACAAGGACTGATAGTCGATGTAAACTTTTTCGTAGTAGATAATGACGCTTTGACATTTTTTTCACTCTAGAATATGCTTCATAAAAAGCTGGTCCTTAGTATTTAAAATAAATGTCTAACTTACGCAGGAAAATTTGACGTTGAAACTTAGGGAGTACTTCCTGATGCACGAAAGGGTTCAGCTGACATTCCTTATGACTTATACACAGAATCGGACTTAAGAAAAATCCATTGAACATTTGGACACCAATATATAATCGCAACGGAAGGATTACTATAGGTAGAAACGGAAGGTGTAATTGGTAAACCGATGATAGATGGAATTGAGAATATTGAACGGGAATTGAGGCCCTGCTAGACACATGAAATGGCAGCGAAGCGATTTAAATTTGTAGTAGGTACTCTAAAATTACGTTTCAATCTCATCGTCAAAGCAGACATCATTTTCATTAATGGTAAAACAGTCTTATACATGATTGACTTGGTGACAAAGTTCTGTGCTTCAGCATTTCATAAATTTCAAGCATCATCAGACATAGTGCGTTGAATCCAGAACCTTCGGAACATTGTTTACATTTTCCCACCTGACCATCTATCCGTGTACTAAGTGATTGCTTATACCAGAAAATAAATGAGGATTAATTAAGAAACAGCTGGTGGGAGGTTACGCGAAGCCCCTATTGAAGATTCAGGAAGTATTGGCACGGTAGAAAGATACCGTTAACCGCTGAGTTTGGCTAAGTTAAACATTAGGGGGATCATGGGCGTGATATGACTGATGCAGAATGCTTAAAGATGGCCTTATTTTCCGTAAATGCAACAATGGGACAAGAAGGATTATATCCCATTCTTCTTGTGTTTTATGTCATCGTATGATCTGCCAAAACGTCGCCCTAATTGCAAAAATTAGAAAGAGCGAAATCCATAGAGGGAGGAACTTCGAAGAAAATGAACAAGCTAAGCCACGTATAACTTGCAAGAAATAGAAAGGGTGTAATGTCATAATTTGGGATGTTACAGAAGACATTGAAACCGACGGTGAACAAATTTAAGTAAAGAAGAAATTGGCATGTGCCGATGGAAAGGAAACCAAAGATGGGAGTGCAATAAACATTTTGTGATGCCTTTGGCACATGACAAGTTTTTTATAAACATCGGATGAAGTTGGTTGCAGTCACATCCATAGTTACGTAAAAGATAATGGAGGTCTTTCCTTTGAAAAGAATCTATTTACTGAAGTAGGGGCACATGTCAGGAATTCATTTCATGTGGAAAACCTTTGGTTTTGCATGCTAAATTTGAAAGATGAATCAAATCCTATGTGAACAATTGAAGGAAAGATCTGTTGAAGAGATTTATAGAGACAAAGATTTTAATTATTTTGCTTCCACGAACGCTTCGAAAGTTATAGCAGCGAAATGTGTTCCGAGACTTGTCATGTTCAAGTATGAAAGATAGAATGGGCATGATTACCTTGTACTGATATGTGGATTCATATTAGGACTTCAGACGAAAGAAATATTTGAAGAAGAGGAGGAGGAAATTAAAATATTCTATGGGAAGTGTTTAGAGACAGTTAATCGTAAAATATAGAATGCTGTGATTTAAAGACACAATATGTGAGTATGCACTGTTTGGCCGTGGTTTCTGTAAATTATCGTGATTAAAAACTTCTTTTCACACAGCAACGAATTTGAATGGGAGAACCAATTACTGTTCTCTGCTTCGCTTCAGTACATACTTTTCTTCCTAAACTTAGAGGCCTACTGAGTATGTATTCAATCAAGGAATGTATATACACGATGAAATATGTTTCCTGTATACAGTAATTGAGTCGAAATGGAAAACTCACATTCCAATTCTATTATGGAGAAAGTCAAAGTGAAGAATAGACATATTAAAAATAATATACGTCTTTCTTTTCGGAAATGGACTGCACACTTCTAATAGTGTAGTTCTGTGCATAACATGAACGTAACTACGTTGTTTTAATGAAAAAGAAATACCGCGTTCATTGTACGCATTTTGTATTTTTCGCCATTTAAATTCATTTAGAAAATAGTAATAGCATTGTACCGTAAATACCTTCATCTATCGTAGTATCAATGAAGGTACAAAAATTGTATAGTTTTACTCGAATTTGTATCATTTTATCACAAAATATTTCAGGGTAAAGTCCAGTGTATTAAGCACCATGTAATGTGAAAAACTTTTGAAGGCTTTCAAATTTCAGTGTCATGGTATTACCAAGTATCATACGGCGTAAAAGCTGGAATTCATGCCATAATGGCATGAATTTCAGCTTTTACTCCAACTTAGTTGAACAAGGTATAAAATTCAAGTTTGTCCACTAGGACAATTTCATACATCGTGTATTTAGTACGAGTTCAACCTTTATCTAACAATAATAATTATAGCAACGGGTGTACTGGTACTTCAAATAAAGGTTCACCCCGGGTGAGCTGGAATTATTTATGTATATTCACCCATCCATCTAACAATCATTTCGAGAGGAACGGATCGTGCCTCTCACAATTACTGTGAGAATGTTATGATTTTCAGAGAGTAAAGTACCGTTTCTTTCACAATCATTTCTAGAGGAACGAATGAATAATAACTACTAGTTAAAAAGGTAGTAAAAGTAGTAGTACCTGTTCGAAAAAGTAATTGATGCAATGCTTCCAACTTTCACTTATGTAATAGATTGTGGTTCAATAATCGTAAAAGATTCTTCCAGTAACTTATGTAGTCCAGCTGTAGGGATGTTGCCATTTTCTATTGTAACTAATCTCAATTTGTTCCAGAAATGTAGCTGTTGTCTGAAATTCAATGGTAATGTCTTGCCGCGAGCAATCGGAATTACGAATTATTAGTCAAGATTATAGGAAATTATTCAATCATAATCCAATCCAACTACAACAAACCGGGAAGACATTCACATTGTATGTCATCCTAACAGGTAGCAGTATTCTCCCATCATTCAAAATTTCTATGCATTGTTATTTCAGAGTCTTTGAATACTCAGTATGCTACGAAGCGGTTCTTCAATTAAAAGAAATTTATAATTTAAAATGGTAAAACATTGTTAGTTGTTCTGAGGAACAGCTAAGAAATGGTAATATGTAAAGCAGGCCAAGAATACCAAATTTGTCTACTGCATATCTTAAATATTATTTACGTTTTGATGAAGATGTTAGTATAATAGATATCTCCGAAAGATGACCATCATGTTGAAAAATTTAACAGGCTGTCGCGACAGAGTAGTTGAAAATTATTAAAACAAAGTACAAAATATAATTTTAATGAAGTGACGGAAACTGTAAGATGGGACCTAGCTAAAGACCTGGGAGGTCTATAGCCAGGTCCCATTTTTTAGTTTCCACAAGTGGCGGAGTGAGCGTACCAAGAAAATTGTACATGCCTCCGTAAAGAAGAAAAAAATACGTTCCAGTACGAATGGTCAGTGTTTATTGAATTTCCAGTACGTCATATGCCTATAATTAACGGTTTTGCTATGCGTTCGGATGTTAAACAAATTTGACGATACATTTTTTCTATCATTTGTTTCTGTTAGATTCTTTTGGTTTATATCCACCGAGATTGATTAATCCAGCCCCTGATCCTTCTTCCTGGACTAGTATGACACACACTAAATAACAGCATTAGAACAAGCATACCTAATATTCTATACGTAAAAATCCCATGTACAGTGCAACTATTCCAGATTGAACACCAACCTACAATACTGTACATGGCCACCTACAGCAGAAAGTTATATCTATGCAATACTAATTCTGTGACTCGCACGTGGACATCCTAGGATTACTACCTAAGCTTCTGCCGATAAACAAGGGACAGTGTTTCTCTTTTCGATCCTGGCATTCTTCTTCTATATAAGAATGCCACCAGCACCATTCTCTTCTCTCCCCTTTCCTCCTTTTCCTCACTTTTATAGTACATAATTAAACTCTGTTTAGATCGTCGTACCCGCCAGGATATTTATATCCTCGCACTTAGAAGCCAATAACTCCGTATTGATACGGACTTTTGCTAGTCCTGCCCCTGTTACCGCCCTCACTCCGACCTCTCACACGATCCCGCTCGCTTCCCTTTTGCGCGCCTTATCAGACCTTACCGCCCTGACCTCTTTAAGTGCATATACTTACTACTCCTACCCTCTGGCACCTCTCTCTACAGTACACTCAACATCGTCACCCTACAAACCCTGCTTACCCAAAACCTCGTTAATCGCATTTTTTACTGCCTACAGATTCTACGACAATTTGAATTACCAGAATCCACATCCAAGGTACTTCTCGACGTACTCGTGGCTGTATTCGACCAACTCACGCATATCGTAAATCGTGACGAATATAGCAGTTTCGCCCTTACCAGTGTCATTCGACAGAGATAACGAGCATCGTTTATGTACTTCATTGAGCACCACGGTGCTGGACATATCCACCCTTTCTGTTTCTTTTCATTTTTATCGTATAACTGATGAGTTATTTCCACTGCCCATTTTTTGAATTACAGCATGCTGACTGCCATGTTGCAGTCTCCATTCGGTCTCAGTCATACTTTCCTCACCATCTCCACACATAGAAAAGATGAATCTATAGTAATAACCAAGAACAGAATCGGAATAAACTGAATTGTTGAGGAAAGGTACATGTCGAGGACCTACATAGTGATAGTGGATGGTAGGACAGAAATGCCCAATTTAGCAAAATTAGCACCTAGAAGTGTTTTAAAATATATGGAGCTTATTATCCTGTTCCGTGTAATGAACCAATTGACCATAGGAATCTTCTCGGGATTCCATATTTTGTCGATTTTGTACATCACAGACAAGCAGTGATATATAAAATTTAGAAAAGTCTTAACAACAACTAAAATGGGATGGAAATCCCATACGATCAATTTTCTCATGAAGTTGATAGCTTCATTATCCTTGATGAAGTCTTTGACACCTCAATAACTGTTTCGGTTCGCATCCAGATAATTACTATGAACTTACGGACTTCCTGTAATGGTTCGTTACTCAGTTCTATAAGTCGGGAAACGGTAATAAATAAATTCCTATCATCGTCACATTACGAAGACGAGGGTGAGCAAGTTGCGTGTGAAGTCCAAGAAAAACCCGTTCCCATATGACTACTTATTGTTTTCTAGGCCAGAATCAACGGGGAAATCCCTTCAACTACGTCAAATGTGATTCTGGCCGATTTTCCATTCGCATCAATGACATTGTGGACCCAATAGTACTCTACAGGGTTTTTATCAGCACAGTTGAGTCCCCAACTATGGTTTTAGTTGCTTCTAGGCGGGTGTAGTGTAAACGGAATTTACATTGCGTCACACATCTGTGTAGAATTTATTACTCCACCAGTAGAGGTTGAGGCGCCTTCATCAAGTTTCGGATTGAGTTCAGTATGATGATTTACTGGCCTCCTTGACGAAAAACGCTCCAACGTTTCTTTGTTGGTTATTTTTCTGTCTCTTATCTCCTGTTGTGGTCGTTTGTTTTCTCACTTTGTTTAAGCATTCAGGGTTGTCTCTGTATCAATGACCAGTTTCACGGCATCCAAGACACTTTGATTCAGATTTGAACTTCTTAGCCTTATCCTTTCTTTCGTCCATGACGTTTTCGTTGAACCTATTACCAAACAAAGAGCTTTTATCAGAAACATGGCTGTGTAAGTCAGAACCACTTGACTTTAATTGCCATAAAGATCGTGTGGCTTCCTGTAGTGAGAAGAGTGTGATGGATCTCTTGAAGTCTGCTTCCTTTGGGCTATACTTATGTTGTCGACAATTTTCTTAGCAGCTGCTGCTTCACTCGGAGATTTACCTGAAGTATCTATCAGTTGAGTTATAATCATACTGGACTCTTCTTTGCTCAACATCTGTTTTATAGGGATAAAGTCATCTGGTTTTCTTGATACAACGGAGTTTCGTTGGAACATTAGTGATTCCACGGTATCTGGTGTGATCTTTGCGTCCCTGAGCAACATTACAGGGAACTGCCAGCTTGCATGATCACTGAGTGTGATGATATAATTTTTGTATCTTGCGACAGCACCTCTAACCTATTTGCAAAGTTGGATGCAAATTCATTTTGGCCCCTGGTGCATGCCTGTATGTCTGAGAGTAGTTCAATTTCTCACAAACTATTTCCGTTGTTGTATCTTGTGGGATGAGGCTTATTACCTGGTCGATAAGTTTCTCACTCGTAGGGTTATTCTCATCCCCTGATAAGCTCAACAGGCCTTTCCTTTCAGCAATTTGAAGCATTTTTGCGCTATGTCATTGCAAGCCTTGTAAATGAGGTGACCTGCTCCTTTCAGGAGGCCTTTAAACTTCTTGCCTATCTCAGAAAACGTATTCATTATTTCAACCCAGCGTCGAATATTGTCCCTCTATTTGCTTTTGGTGGTCTAATTTGTGACTAAATGCTGTGGCTGTGCTGTACTAGGCATTCCTCCGTTTGTAGCCGATGAAGAAATATATGGACTCATAACTGTAAAACGTGGCAATGTCATGACAGCGCTTTATTTTTACGGTTAGTAGTTTCCTTCAAACATACTGAGGGTTGGAAAATGTGCAAAGTTCTTCAGCATCCGCTGGAGTGGTTTTCTGTCTCCTCCCCGCTTTCTTTCTTTTATTTAAATGGGCCCCACTATTAATACTGCAACACGATACGTCGGTCGTCCTCCCATTTTCTCCAGGGTCTGTTATTACTTCCAATTCTCGTGAGCATGAGTCTGCATTTCACATAAATCACACCTTTTTCGGCCTTGTCGCTCTTTCTATGTACATTCACCTCTTTAGTTGTCCTGCACTCTTCCTTCCGAATTTTTGGACGCTCGCTTTTCCTTCTTTGATTCATCACGGTTCCTCTTAGTCTGAGCTTTTATCGACCGTGCACAGTTTGGTGTGTTGGAGATCTTTTCTGAATATATTATGCGCACTTGTAATTCACTTGTGGATCCAATAATCAAAACGCCTGTATTGTCTGTTATTTGTTAAAAGAATCTATCATATTCATATGTCACTTCTTGCGTTTCTTCACAACTATACAGTAATGATGATTTTTCTTACCGGTGCTTTTGATTTTGTCGTAATGTAATGTACGTAACCATTTTATCCTATCCTTGTCTGAGGTTACACACAATTTCGAATCAAGTTGAAGTCAACTAGACAGATTGCTTTGATATATATATATATACGTATTAGTACACACTAATAAAGGATACGGGCCACTTGACGCCCTGAGTAAGCCTGTAAAAATTATCGATAAGAGATCTGATTGGCCAGACCACAGTAGAAACTGTCCCACTCGGCCAGAATTTCGGGGGCAGCCGATGCTAATTAATAAAATTTAGGAGAGAAAGGAAGATTATAATTAGAGCAAAAAGAGAAAGTATAGTTCTCAACTTTAAATACGAGCTGTTTCCGAATGGTCTTCAACAGTTATAACTGCTTGAAATTCGACAATTATGACGGCAAAGGGAAATAGAGGTACAAATACTTAAAACAACGATAATTTAAGACAAATCTTCTCTTAAGAAATGAATACCGGGACCATACTTAGCATCACAACAACCAAGCCACGGTAAACCAGTTTTATGTAGTGTGCCCTGCTTTCAACCAATCCTTATGAGGATGATAATGATGATTTTTTAGCAAGCTTCTTTGTTTATTTCTATTTGTCGTAGATCCTTGATGTAAGATAGAGTAAGGTTTGATGGCTATTGGTGTCCCTTTTCACTTTTAAACACAACTTACGCACTTACGTACTAAATAGTGTGGCTCTCTCTAACCCTTGTATCGTAGTTAGAAGCTGGTCTTAATTGACCTGCTTGTGCTACAATGACTTCCTTTCATCTTAGTCATGCACGCGTAGTGACACGATGGTCGCTCCCGGTTAGAACCTTGGTCGGGTAATGTCGGTGATATTACCCGTACCTCGTTGATTCTTTTCTGTCGAGTTGGTTGTTTTACTTTTTGGTTCCTTTTTATTTCCTGATCAAAATTACAACTCCGACATGCAAATAAATACATGTAAATCGATCTACAGATTGTGGGGAGAGCGACACGTGTAAGTCCTTCCAGCTTCCAATTGGATTACCGAGTCGTGTACTTTAATACGTGCTGTTCTAGAAATAAAACAGGAAGCATGATTAAGCTAACACAAGATGTAAACCAACGTATTAAATTGTCTCCAAAGGAACTGTATACCTACTCTAAACAGTCAACTAATTCTTGAACTAAGAATGTGAATGTGTCACCCTACTGTACCCATTTTTGCCAAAATATTTTGTGAACTAAACGGTGTCACAATATTCCTATTGACACTGTTAACATTGTGGATTCCACACACCACTATGCATAGGATTATTTTTCTGTCCTGCATGTCAGAGTGCGCATTTCCTTTTCCTTTACGTTCCTTCTCGGTTGCCCGCCCTGCTTCGATTTGTTGCAAACGAACATCATTACCGAAATCACGACATATTACAACTAAAATTGTAGACTAAAATATGTGGATATACTGTGTTCCTAGCGTTCGAGGGGAGGGATTATTTCGTAAAGTCTTCGTTCTTTCCTCGTGAAAGCTTCTTAGGCTCTAAGCTATATTTGCTCGTAAAATGATGAACCGTTCCTGTTTTTATAAAAATTCTTTGTCTTTACACTCTACACGTTTTGGATTCTCTCAATTTATTAGTCCAGTTCGCTTCGAGATTATGCCTCCGGTGTGACCGTTGTCCTTGACCTAGCTTACACTTAACCATTTCTACATGCGTAAAGCCTTTTCACGTCACCACATGTAAAACTCCGTA
>JAULBU010044240.1:0-13955 GCA_032358235.1 Odonthalia washingtoniensis | reverse complement strand
CCGTGTTACGGAAAGCGGTTGTAACGGAGATTGAGACTGTATCAGATCAAAAACTACCACTACCACTGGTAGGTATTCGCAAATTGAAATATTCCAAAATGAATAACTATAGCGCCGAAAAGGCTGAGGTGCACTTTTTGGTTTCATCTGATATGAGGAAACTAGTCAAACCGATCAATGTGCAAGGTGGTGAAACCGCTTCTTGAAGGTTCCTGCATGAAAAATTGATACCAGCGGAGCAAATAGATTTAGACCACGGAATTACACAAAAAACACTGCTAACATAAGTAAAGACGTAGATTTAATTACCGAAAATGATTTAAATACTTCTGTTAATTCTGCAAAATGCAAAGTCGGTCGCCAATCGAAACTATCATAATCTTCAATGTGGAAGAAGATATTAGTTCACAAGTTAAATACCGACGTTATCTTCCATGGAAATAATATCAACTCTTCTTCTTCAGATTCACAATGTAACACTCCAAACACATGCTCTACTAAAATCACTGTTCCAATTGTGGTGGTAGAAACTGGAAATAAAATAGAGGAATTACAATTCAACTCCCTAGAGCAAAACGATCTCCGCCTACAGAATAATTTTAATGCCCTCAACACCGAGCTTCAGAAACGAAATGTATTCAGCTACGAAAATGGTCATATTTCAATCGTCTTCGCTGGAATCTACTGAAAAACTTCAGTTATGTTTCAAACCGCATGGTTTACTGAAAAGTAGAGTCGAAGGGATTCATCATGACACAATATCTGTCTCAACCTCATGCTCATATCAACACATTCGTGTTATGTCAGGAGAATTGTTCAATTCGGGATCAACCAGAAGAAATAACTGTGAACACGTTAGATTTATACCATGTTTCAAATAAACGGAATAAATGTCTTTAGATTCAACCTCCTCCAGCATACTGCTTCTCACGTTGGCAGGTCTATGCCGATTCCAACATGTTTACGAAGATAACGATTACGAAAATATTTCGTGTCAGGAGTCTGACGATAATTTAATACCTTTAATTAGGATTGTTGGTTCAGATATAACAATTAAACCGAAGGAAGATCTGAGGGAAGACGTTTATTCATATGTCGATAGAACAATAACGTCGGGTGATGCTGGAGCGGGAAACGTCTTCCGAAATCCACTACATTGTCCATAAAGGTAAAAGATTCAATCGGTGACGTTGATAACGAAGAATCGGCTGATATTATTCCCCAACAGGGAACAGTTAATAAAATTTCAATTGAAGACGGAGTTGAAATTTCAAATACAAGTGCCGGTTCATCGAAAAATGATGAACATATTAATACAAATGATATACAGAAAAAGCTTGGATTTAATATAATGTTTGTTGCAACTTCTTAAATGGACTTTTATGTCGATGGCGATGATCTAGATGACCATAGATAAGATTTTGAACAGTTATCCTTTGATCAAATCATTTTTGAACAAAAGAGAGGAAACTATGATAGGACAGAAGGATGTTTCATATCTAAGTGGCATGAAAAGAAGGCTAAAATGAAAGTAAACTTTCCAGATGTCCAATATTTAAATTGTGATATGACTAAATTTGAAAGTCAGCTTCATGGACATTTTGCCCTCACTTGGAAACCAGATGTCAGTCCGTCGAGATTTAATGGTCTGAAGATGCATTAAACACAGGTTTTGACGTTCCTGGTTCAATCTCCATACGTCTCCATGTGCTTCTTTTCCATGGATCTCGAACTTGTTGGGCGTTATCTTGACTACTAGAGAAACAACTTGAAGCATTTATGCCGGATCGAGTACTATTACAACAAAAAAAGAATACTTAATATTATTAATAAACATCTTCATTATGTAAGCAAAGCGGCATGTAAAGGTCGTTATGATAGTGAATCATTAAGGAATCATGGAGAATTATTATCCATTGAATTACATGTAAAAAGTGTGGTGAAACATCTGTTATGGACAAGAAAATTTGTAATATACACGAGTCAATATTCGTTACATGATGGTGACTGTAAAACATCCTTGTTTTCCAAAACAAGGTCTTTTCAACGGTACTTGGTGGAGAAGACTATAAAACTACGTACGCCTCAGTTTCCCAATTGAGTATTGTGGAAGGAAATATTTATAGAGCCTCAGATTCAATACAGACGACACGTATTTTGCCTATTTTTAATTCAGTGAGGAAGGTAGCCACAATACATGGCTGTCACTTGGATGGAAATTGTCATCTAAATCCGACTGGGAACCATATCAAACATAGTATGGACATTCTCAATGGCGGACATTAATTTTTACTGCACCGGAAGCTGGGATATCCACTTTGCCGAGTGTGACCTATGAATTAGGTTTCAATAAGAAAATTGATTGAGAACAATAAAAGTAATGATTATTCATGGCATTTCCATCATTTTTAATCTATAAAATTATCAACTACAATGTATAAATTCATTTATTGATAACAATAAAATCCATGATTATTCACGACATTTTTTTAATTTTCATTCCATAAAATTATGAACTACAATGACGAAATTCATTGTTTAGTAATGCACCGAACAATGAAAGAAATTTCGGTTTTCAATGTTTGAGATGATTAAATTTATAAAATATGAACTTTAATTTAGTTTTTATCACTTAATAACCATAGTTTTAAAATAATGTTTCCATTGGAGCTTATAGGAATTTTCTATCTACTGTAGACTATACATGAATTAGTTTAAATTACTGTGACATTGGATAAAATTTAAGAATTCATTGATTTCAAAGTACATTAACATACATTTTTAACATTAAGTCTATCAATTTTCAAAACTTTTCATCACACAGTGTAAGAACAAGGTAGTTTTTTAATATTCGATTTATCGTACTTGGGCCACAAAGTACGTCTTTGGAGTAAAGTACTTCCGGAGGGAGTTCCTGGCAAAGAATTTTGATGAATGCAGATGGTGATGGCTGAGGACCGATGTTTGCTACTGAGGCTAATACATAATTTCTACGTGTGCGATGGATAAAGGATTGTATCCAAAAAGACCATTCTTTACATTTTGTAGTGACATTTTGTTTTGTTTGTTTGTTTGTTTGTTTGTTTGTTTCTTATGTTATGTTTTGTTTTCTTAGTCCTACTACATTAATTATTAAAAATGGAGTCTCAAAAAAGTTCTTGATCAAACGTTCTTCGAGATAACTTTGAAGTTGTCCTGTGCCATCGGATGACACTGGACTAATTCAAAGTTATATCCAAATGGAGTCCATGTGTGACTGCAACTGCTTATGATCTTCAAATTTACGCTTACAGTCGCTACAGTACAAGTTTTGATTTACTATCCATTAATGCGTTCTTGTGACGACGGGATTGGATATGGGCTTACAATGTTTTTACAATGTTACAAATTATTTGACGAGTCTTACAGTACCGTTTATAACGAGCGCGTACCTTTAGAGATTTTTTGAGTTCTCTTTTTGCTTCCTTGCCTGCCAATACAAGTGACGTTTTCTTAGATAACTTGAACGATCCCTTGATTTGCTCAGGTGAAGCAGGTGTGTGTTGGGGGATGTGGGAGATTGAAGATATGTATTGTACAGTGAATTAGCCACTGGTGTTTTTACCAGGGAGCACTGCACTAGTCATCCGATGAGGCTCTTCGACGGTAACGGTTACCGGAGGTGCTTGAGGTTGAACGCGTGGGGTCGGTTCAACTGTAATGTTTTGAATAGTTTATTATGTAATTTACAATTTGTGTCGATATACGTGGCATTATAGGCTGAGTAAATTAAGAATTTAAATCAATTCCAAAAGAAGTTGGAATCTTTCCCAAATTTGAAATTTTCATGAAAAAATTAAAAAATGGAACACATTAAAGTATTTTCAACAAGTTAGTTTTGCAATATTTATTTCTCGACAGAGATATCAGAACTACTGGATGTAAAGTATGTTAATTGCGTTAGGAACTTGATTGAATGAATAAAAAAACTATACTTGGTTGATATTTTCACTTTTAGTAATTACTGTGTCGAATTTGAAAATTTGCGTTTAATTTTTATGTGATGAATTAGTTTTTGGCTGTCCGAAACGCACGGCGACCAAGATATTTGATTCTGATAAAAAAGTTCTTGGGAGAAGAATATATTTCTCATCTTCTCCGCTTCTTTATTCTTTTATAATAAAATTCTGAGCTAGATACTTACATATATAATGCGACTATTTTTATGTAAATACCCTATAAAAAATAGTTCCCACAGTTACAACAAGTAGAATGTGGCAATCTTCTATTAACGTAACTTTCTATCCGAGTAAATTTTAATCAGTTTCACTGCATAAATGAAGTCACCATAGATTTTAATTTCAGGGAATTTATCAAATAACGTAAAATTATTTGGTATCTACTTTTGGAAATAAAGTCTTTGGTCTGAACGAAATTTTCTGCAAGAATGACAGCCTGTAATTGTTGGAGGAAATGATGGTGTGGTTCGGTGACAATAGGACCGTCGACCGAGAACATAACTGAATTACGGTCGAATTGGAAGTGAAAAAGGCGCAGATGTGAACGAATTTTCAAATTTAAAATGAATTTGACGCGGAAATCTGAATCAGGTCTTAATGGAGTTTCATCTTGGGCAGGCGAAACCATATGAAAAGCATTAAGCGAACGACATAATTTTTTGTTACAAATGACTCTATCTGTATACAAAATGTATGGAAATATGCCATCAGTAATGGCATTGACGGATATAGAACTCAGTTGGGATAATAAAGATAAAACAATTTCAGAATTTGTTTTATTGTAGGTATCGTCGTAACTCTGCAATTTTCCTTCACCCTGAAGTAGTCAGTTCATCCACGCACATTTCTGAGCAAAATTAATTCTGCTATTGACACTTATACGTGCCGTGTCATTCACGGCCTACTATACAGTGTGCACTATACTTACTGTACTCAGTCATGAATTTGCAACTCCGTTTGTCACCTGAAAAATCAAATGTCAACTATCCGGCTCGACGTCTATCCCCATGACTGCCTTAGAGCGAGTGAAGAAGGAAAATATATACGCTCAATCAGCCCAATGCATCAGTTGCAACAACAACTAGGGATTTCTTGCGGGAACCGTGCCTTAGTCTGCATCACCCTTAATTCCGGTCAAAATTTTAGTTTGTGCTTTTCATTTTGCAAATGTCACGGCCTACGTTCACGACCTTCTTCCTTAAGTTGTTGAATCGAGTCGTCGGTAATGGCTTGGTGGCTAGGTCTGCAAATTGTTTTTCTATGGGGATGTATTCCAAGGTAAATTCCCCACTAAGAACCATCTCTATCATGTAGTGATGAAAGAAACTAATGTGTTCCGACGTTAAGACTCTACCTTCACCCTTTCTTATTTCCATGTAGGCGTTGTTGTATTCGTGCAACATTGTAGCTAGACTTTGCTTCAATATCAACTCACGGACATTAACCTGAACCAAATTACTGTCCCTGTAGCAGCATCACCATCGACGTATTCAGCTTCTACCGTGCTGTATGCCATGATGAACTGCTGTATTGACGACCAGTATATCAAGTGCCAAGCAATGTAGATTAGTATCCCACTGGTTGATCTACGCGTTCCAATATTGTCTGCCCACGACCCGTCGACGAACACCTTGAGTTCCTTCGGTTCGACTCCTTTTTCGTAAAGTAGTATGAAACCTATCAATCCCTTTAATTACTGCAAGATCCCCTTTTCCGTATTCCAGTGCACCTCGTTAGAGTTAGATAAAAATCACGCCATCTCTGAGACGGCGTATGAGGTGTCTGGTCTGGTGCACAGACTGAGGTATGGTAAACACCCGATTGGTTCCCGGTGTGAGCACTAATTTTGCTTTTACATTTCCTCTGGGTATACGAGCTTGTGGAAGTCGGTCCTTTTAGAAAGTGACACTGGTTTCAATTTAGTGTTCGTCATGTTAAATATCTCATGTACGTTTCGTATGTACGGGTTTTGAGCCACATGTATGTCAGATTCTCCGTGAACGATGTTCATTCCTAGAAACTAGTGAAAAATCCCAAGTCCGTCATCTTGAAATTTTGTTGCATAATTGTTTTAGCTTTTACTAGCGTGTCTGAATTCCTTTCCATTATTAATATGTCGTGCAAATATACTAATATGGTGAGATCCAGTTTGACGTTCTTGGTTCTGGTGTATAGGAACCTGTCCGACACGCTCGGCTTCACACCTGCATTCACTTGCAAGAACCAGTCCAGAAGTTTGTTCCAAATCCTTGGTTCCCGTCTTAGACCATGGAGGGCTTTCAACAGTTTTAGTGATTTCCCCTCTGGGATCAGGCTTCCGCACACGGGTGGTGGTTTGAACTGAACTGCGTCGTCGAGAACATAATTCAATAATGCCGTGTTGATGTCAATCTCGTGGAATTTTAAGTTCCGTTTGACCACCAACGAAAGTAGGACCTGTGAGGTACATAATCTTGATATCCGCGCGTAGGTGAGATCGTAATTCAATCATTTGAATTGCATGTAACATTTTCCGACCCATCCCACATTCTAGTTTACAACATTCCCGTTCCCGACCTCCTTGATTTTTAAGATCCACCTCGTTTCTATACGTTTCCGTGCGTTCGGCGTGTTTACGACATCGTCAAAATTTAAATATTTCATTGCACCAAGTTCGTTCGTACATGCCGTCATCCACTGTTATACATGTTCAGGCTACATTGCTGGTTTAAAAGTTGCAGGCGTTTCTACTGCGACTGTTTGTCACGAAATGTTGAATCCGGTGTTACGTCTTCCTTCCTTTGCTCCTGTTATTGCAGTGCGTCGCTTGCGCCGACCTCATTTGAGCTTCCTGTTGTTTTCGAAAGCTTCTTCTGTACCGCCTGTTGGGGCTTTTGTTTGGCACTCCTTTCGTTTTTCAAGGGAACTGCTAGAACATGTCGTTTCTTGAACTTTTTCCAAACTGAACCGTCACCCTTGGCACCAGTTTCCGTTTGATTATCTACTGTTTGAAGCCTTGAAATGATTGTAATATTAGTCGATCCGGTAGTTGGTGCAGAACCTCTGTCAGAAGTCGGTTTCGACTTGGTGGTTCTCCTGTAGTTGGTCTGATTATTCCAAATCAGTCACCCAGTATTCTATCGTTTTTTATAACGTATTACATGTCGTCCTGTTCTTCTGTACAGTGAAAGTCCGTCACATTTACGATCAACTTTGTAGCATAGCAGTATACTTCGTAGCAAAGTAGCCCTTCTAGAATTACTACAGGAAAGCTCTTTTCAGCTGTGACATCAAGCTTTCTTCGATTTTCAAGGCAATATATATATGAGGTCGGTGCAACGAAACTGTCGGAACACTTTAGGTTCAGATTCTTTATAAAAGAAACGTCGGTCTGTTGTTTCCTCATTTAAAAATGTGCTTGTAGTGCAGCGGTTCCTTATTGTAGTGTCATATATTACGAAGTATCCCCACTAACGATTCTATAGACCGCTGTCAATGAGCATGGACCTTTCCATTCAGAAGATGATACTGTTTATTCTCTCAGTGCATACGTTGCGCGTCCCGTTGGCGCATGAGTGATGCCGTTCTGTTTGAGGAAGTCATGAATTTATCGGGGCGCGTATTAAGTCCTCCTGTGTGTCGTGATAGTCTGTATCCCGTACCCTCTGTTCTCCCTTAAATAGTTATAGCTTTTTATGTTATCCATTGTCTGTATTTTTGTCTTCATAAGGAATGTTTACGTCGATGTTGAATAATCGTCTATGAATGTTTGGGAGTAGAGTGAACCATTTTCTTCTTCGATTGAGGAGGGGTTGCATGTGTCTGAGAATACTATCTCCCTTCGCTCTCGAGTCCTGAATTTCGGTGCCTTTACTCTTTTCTTGTACGATCGGAAATGTGCCTTTACCTGTGCGCACACAACGAAATTTAGTAGTTTTCTCATGTACTTCTTGGACATTTTTATGTGAAAGATTTACTGTAAGTGGCATATGCAACTATCTGAAAGGTGCACGAAACGCCTTTGCTACCTCCTCATTCGGTGGGTTTCGTCTATTTATTTGTAGTTGTCTGATTCTGAGTAATTTGATTCACTCACACTCGCATCACCGTCACCAGTAGAGTCACAGTCTTTGGTGCATGGTTCATTGTCGGCTTTGACGTGACTAGCCTCCGTCACCCCGATGGATGGTTGATCATTCGTGATAAGGTACAATTTGTCGACTCTTCTTTGAGCTGTGTCAATAACCCTGTCGCCGAATAGATTGACGCAGTCACTCCCTTTGAAAGTGACGGATATATCATTTGTCCTCGTTGGCTGACCTATGGACAGGAGACTCTTGTCCATCTTCAGAACCAGTTTAAATGCACCGTTCTTGTCATTGTGACATCTTACAGTCACCTCAAGGTTCTCACCTCCTGCTTTGGTGACACTGCCTGTGCGTATTGCGCATTTGCTATGAATCTTGGCTTTTTTGTTTGTGAAGTGGTGGGATCCGCCTGAATCCAAGATCAACTGTTGAATAGGAATCGGTGTTTCGTCGTGCTCGAAACTGATAAATGCTAACTCAGTGGTTCTTCCTGTCAGATTCGCCTTCTGCTTTTCTTCAGCAACATTTTCTGTTTCTCTTTCAGGGATGGACTTTGGCAAGCCTTTTTTCTTACTTCTGTATACCGCTATCATGTGTCCAATTTTGAGACACCACTGGCAGCGACCTTCAAATCTTCTATTTTGTTTCTTTTTCATCGCAGTAACTTGGAGTGCAGATGATCTGGCATTTCATACTTTCCGATGTAAATTGAGCGTCATGTTTTGATCTAAAATATCTTCTCGAGATAATTATTGAAACTTAATTGCGAGTGTGGGGTGGGATAGATCGTTCAGAGACACATTAATTCCCCTAACGATTGGTTTGTAAACTTCGAGCAATCTTCCGGTCAGAATTTCCCACTTGTGGTACTTGGAAACCTTGTAATCTGTTCCATCTGACCTTTGCATGAGTTCCTGGATCCTGCTTTGAGAAGAAATCATACTCTCGTTAGTATGCACTTTGATGTTAATAAGTTGTTGATATACTTCGCGCAGCGTATGGGTGTTTCTTGATCTACATTGCGTGAACAGAGCGTTCCATAAACTTCCCACTTCGCCGCAATCGTGATTGCAGTGAGTGACCGCATGGTCGATGGTGATAGGCATCCGACTAGGTAAATTGTTGGGAGCACCTTTTTTTCCTCCTTAGATTCTTCTTTTGTACTTTCCCCTTCGACGGCCACCGATTTAGTTATTTCGAAAATTCATTCTGACAGGTTTTTTGATTTTGCATCATATGGAGAATACTGGAAAGGTTTCTTCCCCAACATCTCTTTCTAGAAATTGCAGACCCAGAGGTTGAAATCCTGCCCAAATTCGAACCTCTGTAAACCGCGTAGACAAGACCTGTCTGTATTCTGTGATTTATCCGTCGTAATCGTATATGTATTCCAGTGTCGTGTTGACATTTTGCCGTAGCGCGTTTTTTGATAGTATGTGTGTCACTAAAGTCACCAGACTTTTAATCAGTTGGAATGATAAAGATACAACACTTTTACAATTATTTTTATTGTAGCTATCGTCGTAACTCTTGAAAGTTTCCTTCACCTTGAAGTAGTCAGTCCATCCACGCACGTCTGTGAGCATAATTAATTCTGATATATGACACTTATACGTGCCGTGTCATTCACGGCCTAACATACAGTGTTCACTGTACTTACTGTACTCAGTCCTGAATTTGCAAATCCGGTTGTCACCTGAAAAATAAAACGTCAACCAGCTAAGGGTTATGAGTCTGTCTGAACATTTTTAAAATTGCAATTGAACTATTGAAAGTTAACGCTTTTCGGATGGTGAGTTACTGCTCTGTGCCAAACAGAGCGACAAGATAGGATTATACAAACATCAACGGGTGTATGTACAAAAATTACATATAACAATTGAAATATTACGTAATGGTAGTGATGTTATGGACACAGAACTATGTCACAATTATCATGATTATATCTAGCGGTTTAGTATCACCGCTGTTTAAGAGACCACAATCCTTTTACCATTTACTTTCAACATAATTTACTAACTACAAAGTTCCCTCCATAACTCTGCGTAAAGTTTTCACGACCAACTTCAACCAGTGACAACATCGGAACGTACAAAACCACAAACAACGGATGAACTACAACAGGTTCTACTGCGGGAATCATCAGAACGGGAAGGGAATGTTTATGATCTTGTGAAGAAGGCCAAAAAACAAAGATTATTGTTGAGAAAATCACCGTCGGGGATGCATACGGATGGAAATACCCCTGTTCAAAATGAAAGAAATATGGTTGTTGTCTTGAAGGTGATGAAAAAAGTAATGAGCACTATATTTGAATCTGCATTCTCCGAGAATGGATCATTCTTATATAATATGGTCGTTGCTGTAGACATTAATGAAAAACATTATGGACAACGTTATGCGATTTTGGAAATATCCCAAAAGGTTCTGTTGAACGGCGTACGCTAAGAAAAAGTATGGAGTCATCTGTTCCGTGTTTAGAAATGGAACAGCTCTTTCTATGTAAAGGCGAAGAATGAATCATTGGTATTTGCTAGTTGCACCAAGATCATTCTCAAAATATGATCTGTGGACAGGAATTTGACACGCCATCGCAGAAGAAAAGGCAGAGGTTAAACGAATATATTGGATGAATATATAAACCTGTCATAAATGATAGAATAGAACTTGAAATAACAGGTACTTCACCAAGGCCCAAATTCTGTCGCGCAAGAGTAGACTATAATTTGATGCGATAGGCATAAGCAATTAATTTCAGACTCGAAAATGTACAGATTTTGTCGTGAGGTACTTAAAGGATTCCACAGGTTGAAAAATTGGTCAGATTTCATACAGTAGAAAGAAAACGGAGTCTGAAATATTTATGGAGGACATAAGAGAACGGAAAAAAACTGCTGAAAAATCAAACTACATTGGTAAAACTGCGTTCCTGCAAATGGCTAGGACATTTACGATTCGTCATCAAAATGTTAAGACTTGTGTGGAGTATATTTTGCCATGGCAGAATATACTCCCTACAAGTCTTAACATTTTGATGACGAATCGTAAATATTCTGGCCATTTATAAGATCTGCTGCTCTTATTTATGAAAATATAGGAATAATATAAAACATCTACAATGACGTACCTAATATTGAAGTTGGGAAAGAGCTTCCATGTGATGTAGATGAGGTTTTAGGAATCATTAAGTACATTTTTCGATATAATGTGTTGAAAGATGGGGATCCTGCACATAACGTAAACCATAGTCTATATAGTTTACCACAAAGTGGAAATACTGGAGAAGTGAATGGAAAGGATATATGCGGGACCAGTACATTGGGCAGAAGCGGATGTGAAGAATGTCTTAAACCTCTACAGTTAATTTAAAATGTATGGGCGAATGTAAATAATGTAACTGAAGAGGTGAAGAAAGCGTTGGATGTGGTCCGATAAAATAAGCTGAGTTACATGGAGAAACGTGGCAAGGTATAGGACAAAATAAATAAATGCATGTATGATTTTGTTGCAAACACTGAAGCAGGGACGGCAGCACTGCTGATAATCGACTATAAAATGAATGCAGAGCCTATACGTTCGGAGAAATGTCTACATATATTTTTTGGGAAGCGCGGAATATCTTGGCACAGTGGAATTCATTTTACGTAGGTGATGACGCAGCGGACAGTGGAAACGAGGAAATTAATCTTAGTACGCTATTTGTTCATCATATAATTGGAAATGAAGTGAATAAAGATGACATAGTGGTATTTAGTGGTTTAGAAGCTATATTAGCGATGGTTAAAGTTGAAAAATCAAATTTAAAAGGAATATTATTAATGTTAGATAATGCACGATGTTATCAAAACGACATATTACGGGTTGTTTCCGCATTTATTTATGGTTATCATGGTTTTATGTTGAACTGGATTAATCATCCAGAAACTTAATGATGGAAAGTATAGTTGATGCACATTTTGCAATATACATGAGACAGGTGATTCGCTTTGTACGTGAAACAGAAACCGACATGACGACACTGGTTCATGTTGGTGAGGCTTTAAATTGTGAAGGTGGACTTGGTAATTCAGCTCTAGAACTGCAACAATTAAATTGGAAATCTGAAGGTCTATGAGCCATACACCGCCCCATTAATTCAAAAACATTTTCAAAGATGCGTAGATTAAGTGAGATTACATATGATAATTTTCGGGATGAAATTGTTATTGCTACAATATATTTTTATTGAGGTGGTGTTGGGATCAAATATTTATTTACAAAGTAAATATAGAAGTACTCAATTAAAAAGCAATAACCAATATTGCCATAATGATCACGTAGGTAAAATAGGGGCTCATGACGAAGAGCATTGTGATAACGATGGCAATTTCGAAACAGTGAATTCTTCTGTGGTTGACGACCCCGTTGTGTCAAGTGCAATACTTCCCGATTATGTATCCGTATATTAACAGAGTGGAAAAACTGGGGTCGTTTTTTGGTGTAGAAGCATGGTGGCGCAACTTAAAAGACGACGTATCATTCAAGTTACTACATCAGTGATTGACGCTGAATTTTGAATCGCAGCGGATGAAGGAGAATCGGACGAAAGATTTGGCCTAGAATGGGCTGGGATTCTCCCGCAGTGCCCCAAGTTTCAGCGTGTGTACAGAAACTCTGTCATATTTGAAACACACAAGTAAAAGTGTAATTCTGTAGACTCTCGTGAAAGCGTATCATTGATGAATCGCGCTTGTAAACTTGCGTTGGAACCAATTCAGAAGAGAAAATTAGATATTCACATTGGTAAAACGGTTTGCCCTCAACTGGCCGATATGGTAGTGACAAATAGTGTAAGGAAACTGTCGGTATTTACTAAAGGGTGGGGGAAGCGATCTGCTCAAGGGAAAAGTATTGGTTGAAATATCACGAATCTGTACATGGATGATATTGAGTGCTGCTTTTCAATAGTAGTGAAAGAAAAAGGGAAAAAGGAGTGCCCGCTTATTTTTCACGCTTTGGAAGTAAAGTATTATAAAAGGTACGGCTTGCCAGGTGAGCAGCATATCACTCAAGCAATATCAACTTTTGCGACGAAACAAAAAGAATAGGAAAGGTTGAAGAATCAGTCGTTGAAGAATCGTGCACACCGTCCTGATGTTGAAGTTGAATGGGTTGATAATGCAATTAATGACAACAGAATTGTCCCAACAGCCGATGACTGAGGTAATGAAAATGATATTTAATCAACAGTTGTTCTTAATCAACCGTCTCCTGCTAAAATGTCTGAACTTGCAACAAAGTCACGTAACACAGCAGCTTTCGTTAATAATAATGGGTGGAAGGGGATACCTACGGAGTCGAGGTGACTCAAAGGATGGGAATCGGTGCAGAATTGTAGGGAATGACGGTTCGTTTGTCGCATTGGATCTGGCAAATAAACCGATCAGTAAAGGATGTGCCTAGAAGAAGAGGAACGGCGAGGATGTCAAAAATGCCGCACCACACGTGGGCACGTGGATTGCCAATGCGGATGAAAAGAAAAATAACGCCAAGTATGTCGAGGGGGTTTGTCCCGCCATTTGTAATTGTCTATTCGGTGCTTGTTAAATTAAACGGTGCCAGGTGGGCTGAACCTCGTTGACATGAATCAGATTGGGTCCCGCACCGGTGTACAGGACAGCCTGTATAGTAGAGTGTTGGGTCGGTGTTGTGCCGATGGCAAGATCGACCATATATTTGCTGTGTTTGAAATTTGAGTCCGGATCGGTAAGTGTTGCGAGGTTGTGATATGGAGAGGGTAAAGGCACTGAGAACCGATCCGGTTATGTACAAGAGGGAATGATCGGTTCGATTTATGGAGGAGGTTGGTTGTAGGCTGTGTCAGTGGTAGGGGAGGCGTGCATAGGCGAAA
>JAULBU010044229.1:0-13955 GCA_032358235.1 Odonthalia washingtoniensis | reverse complement strand
TTAGTCTGAGAATTATAGCGACATCTGCTCTAAGTACAATCACCTCCCTCAAAAGACTTGAGTGCTTCTCAATTTTGCGCTTTGTCTGGTTGATTGTGAAGTCTGTTTGCCTCATTTCAGCTCGGTTTAAAACTTCACCTTGTTTCGTTTTTGATGAATTGTTGCCTATGAAAGAGACAATAATTCATCAAAAGTATATTTCAAAACGTAACATGTTTAGTCGTTTCATTTGAATTATGGCTAAACTATAATCCAAAAATAAAAATTCATTAAACAATGAGTTCTCATAATTCTTGAAACGTGTCCGAAGTTATAACTCATTTTCTAACTGAATTCACTAAACAATAAACTTCTTAATTAATTCATTAATATTCATTATTTTCAAGTACTGTATCTAAAACACGTGGATTGTGTTCGGACTACATTAGCTAATATGTTGCTTGTCACTCCCCCATCTCACTCCACCGATTAATTCAAGTAGTCTCACTTAAACTAATAACGAAGCCCGGAAAAAAGCCAATATATCCAATTAGCTTAAGTGAGACTAGATGTCTAGTGAGCCTAATTCCAGAAAAATTTAAATAGTTTCACCATTTCTAATTAAAAACTTTTAATTTAGTATAACTTAAACCGCCAAAAAAGCGATATTTTTACACTCAAAGAAGGAAGTCTTTTACATTCATTGCTTTTTTGTGCCCCAATAATGAAGTTTATTTATTTAATTCCGAGGTAACAAATGGTCAAATTGGAACTTTAAAGGTTACACCAATGTTCGCATTGATTGTAAAAAATATTTCTTAAAATATCAATTCCGTTTCAGGAATAAAATGACATAGACTATTTGACTTAATTTGTTAACGTCACCTTTTACTTTTTCAAGTATTAAAATAGCAACGTTACGAGTTAAAATCAATTGTTAGTTTCTCAACTCTTCCCTCATCTCCAGGAAATCATGCACAAATACATCAACCACTGTAACGCGGATCGAGTACCGAGAATAGAAAATAGTTAGCTTAGTTTAGTTTATTCTTATTTCTTGGATCATTTTTTATAATGTTTTTGGAGGATTTTTTTATATTAAATCAAGCCTCGATTTTCACTTAATCTAATTTTTTTGCATCAAAACCTAGGATCCGGAATTAGTCTCACTTATAGTAATTTTCTACTGAGACTAATACCCCAGTGAGACTAATTTAATTAATCGGAGTAGCTTTATGGTTCTTTTGTGGTTATGTTTACTCTCCCATACCACTTATCTTTATGTCTCCCTTTTCGGTTATCGTTTAGTTACTCTCGCTGTCCATCCAAAGCAATACAACTTGTATTTATTGTCATTGTAATGACCAATTGAGGAACAAGTATTTAGTGTTTGTTTAACATAGCTCAATACACAATTCCATGTAACTGCAATGAGTATTGAACTATGTTTGTTCTATATATACCGACCTTGCATGTCTACTCCAGCATCGTCTGGTATCGAGTTTACGAATAAAGACTTTACTTCCTACTATACGCACTACTGTAATGATGCGTCTGCTACTCTTCAGAGGTGTGCAAAAATAAGCATTGACAGTTCAATACTTATTTTTAAGCAAAAAACTTTGACAACTTGAAAAAAATAAGTATTAAATAAGTATTAATCTTGAAAAAAAAGATATCTTGTGTGTTCCGAGAAAGTATTTGATTCAAAATTTAATTATAGTTTACAGTGCTTACACTGAAATTTAAGAAACGACGCCTTACGCGACGTTAGATTTAAAAAACCTCTTTTGGAGTCAGTTCTAGTCCTGGTGTACACTCCTGGGTGACCTTTACTGCATAATTTTATGAACCTCAGCTATACCCCAGAGGCGCTCGTTTTCACTCAGAAAGAGTTGCGATTTGAAGTTTGCTGGAAGAATCTTCTTACGCCTATCACCCAATGCATGCCCCTCAATCGAGAACAAACTGTCACAGATATTGGAGGTCGGCAAAATGAAGCGGACGTCCAGGTAGTCGGACTTCTCCTGCTGAAGGAATATCTTTCGTCTCTTCAATACGGATTGGGCGAAATTGGTCTAGCCATTTTCATCAGCATCGTCCACGATTACAATGTCTGAACGCTTGAGATGAAAAATTGATTTATTCTCTTGTGTTTTCAAGATACTTTCATTTCCACTCTGGATCTTAATAATTGCTCTTTCGAAAATAGGATTCTCGACAATGGTTGTAGTTCGCTTCAGTCTCGGTTTTGTTGGCGCATTTCGTAACATTGCCGCATCAAAGCGGACAAGAGCATCACTCAGGGTTACGGCGTCGTTTTGAAGCTCTTTAGTCATGGTGTCAAGATCAATACGCTTTTTGCAAAGTGTTGAACTTCTTCATCTTCTTCGCCAGGGATGAGATCTTGGTTGTCATCGTCATATGTATTTGGAAGAAATTTTTTTATCTCTTGAAAACGTTGTAACATATTGAATGTAGAGCTCCATATAGTGTCGCTGGCCTGTTTATCTGAAAGATGAGTGAGACACCCGAGTTTTGCTTCTGGAATCTGTTAGCTAAGCTTTTGCATAAGACGTTGCACTGCATCTACTACTGGCGCATGTTGTAATATAATCTCTTTAATTGCAAGATTGAATCGATTACTGTGACAGCCGACGAAATTTAGGCCTATCCGTCGTGATATTGCACGGTTTGTATTACAGTCATCACCGATCACTGCAACAACATCATCCATACTCATATTGAACAAGGTTATTACAAAGTCTATAAATTCGTAGTGCTCGTGGCATCCAAGGACTCTTCGTTCTCCATTGTAGAGAAAGCTAAAAAATCTATGTCGTACTCAATTTGGTTTAATACAGGATATGTTGCATAAAGAGCTACGTAATGCAAGTCGCCTCCAGACCATCCATCAAATATGATGGCGAATTTGTCTGGTATTTGATCTCGAATTCGGGACTCCACAATAACCGTCAGTTTTAGCATGTATAACATTCGTGTGTTTCAGTAGATGGATTCGTGTTTGAAATGTTTGCGGATAGTATCGTTTTCGCAGAAAGAGAATGACAGAAGACAAAGAATTACGCACTGAAGCCATCTATGCGCTGCTACTGTTTTTCGGGGTTAAAGGAGGGAATGAAACTGGGCACGTCCAGGATTTTCCGTATTCAAAACTCGGGCGGTGATCTCGTTGTTGTGATTCAGATTGATATGAACTCAAAGATTTGAGTAGCCTGCAGTGCGCTGCACTACTGTGTTTTTACAGGAAAGGAACGTCCACCTCCCATCATGACTGTTTGATGCGTGAAAGAAGATCATAGCCAGTTTCTTACCCGAATTGTCGGACATGATGTGAAGAGGCAATCAGAATAATATCACAACTGATCTTCATCGGTCATTTCACTAGAAGGCTGTGAATTCAGTTCGATACATTGTGATAGTTACTTCACCATTGCAGGAAATGCGATGGCGTCACATTTGTTTTACACTGCAATGACGCCTATTTATCGTTGGGAAGAAATAAATAACATTACAGGGTAAAATAATTTGAGCACAGACAAAAATAATATTTATACTTATTTATACATATTTTTTTCAAAAACGATATTTATCTGGAGAATTTCTCAAAAAAAAGTTATTTCCGATAATTATTTAAAGAACTTAAATAATAACTTATTTTTGCGCACCTTCTACACTTTGTCTATTTCGATCTACGACTTTTTACAGCATCTTCGTAAGACCCCGTTTCCTGATTATAAACAGTGGGTATCAATTATTTAGGATGCGGGACGCACGAATGTAGTTGTAACATAATCATTCCTCCAAACAAGACCAAGCGTAACAAGTGTACGGCAAGCCAATCATATTACGCCATATGATAAAAAGGTGGCTTTTCAACCACGATGTTGCAGCGTGGAACAAAAGTGTTTTCCATGCCTTTCAATCTACTAATCAAAAGAATGACTAATTTATATCGGATCCCGGTGAAATTCGAACTCAGGACCTTTGAATCCAACACATGTATGGCATTAAAAGTCCTGATTTTGAATCCATCCCACACACATGTGTTCTGTACACTAGGATACAGTGCCAACTACGCAAACCGTTGACACTTCTCGATAAGAACACATCTACAGCATTGGTGCCGACAACTCATCCGTTTCTTTTGATGAATATTTCAAGACCCGCTGTGTACCTCAATTAAGGTTGAGGCAAAAAGTTGCGATGCACAGCTCCTTTGTCTGTGGCCCTTATGCAAATGTGATGGAAGCTCAAAGGAGCCGGCGGCCTTTACGTTTACGTAGAAAAGAAAAGAGACGGAACTTGTGTTTGCTTCCGGAGATATCTCGTGATGAATAGAAACGTCTCCAAAACGCCATTCCTCATGAAAAATTGAGATTTGTACTGTAGGAGAGCACAAATTTTAATCAAAATTATAGATTGATGCGTTGGTTCGAATGCCATTTGACCCAGAGACTTTTGCGACGGTCATCAGTCGGTGGCTTGGTGCAAATCGTACTATCGTCACAACCGCTGCAGACGTAAGCAGATGAACGTGGCTTCTGAGTTGGGCGTCAGTTCTCACAAGATTTGTAGGACAAACACAGTCGCATTTTCTCGCTTTTCATCTCATGCGGCCACTCCTTCTAAAGTCTCTGCGCTCTCCATTCATCTTCATCAGCGAGTTTGCGCCTGTTTCGCCTTGGCCACATCTTTTGCGAGACTGGTGCGAACTCTAGACCCACGATTGAATTCTCCTACATTCATCAGCAACTACAGCCAGTGACGTACCAAAAGTGTAGCAAGAGAGTCAAGCCTTCCAGCCCAATCGCATGGTTGATCTCTGCCACATAGCCTCGATGCGAAAGTTGCTTCCAAATGCGATGAAAGGACGTCAAGATTTGTCAATCACTGCTCGCGCCTTGACGTCTTGCGTCCAGAACATTTTCTACAGCCAGAATGCGACGAAAAACGTAGGAATTGTACAACATGTAGTTCAAAAATCTTAGAGTTAAAAACTGAGATAGATTTAAATTGCTCCCGCAACCGTATTAGATATGAGTGAGATACCGTGACGTCAACAAAAGTCTTCACCTTTGGCCACAGAGCATGCGGTCCAGGGGTAAAGGATGGACCATTTTCATAAAAAACTCTGTCGAGAATGTGCTTGTCTACGGCTCGCCGCAGCATTGTGCAGTATATAAAGCCGTGTATGTCCTGAGCCTGTCTGTAGTTACCATCATCACCCACGCAGTCTATCATAAAGTTTGGGAGTTTCGCGGAGGTCTTTGACTCTTTGATGCGCCCCATTCGAAGCGCTTCTACAACAAGCACACCACCTAAGGGCCTAATCAATCATACGGCTATAATCATTTCTGAAATCTTACTTGGTGCGCTAGTCCTCTGCTGCAGAATCCCAGCAGACTGTACGACCGCCTATGCGCTGCTTGCCTCTTCTCAGACCATGATAATTGCACTCCGCAGTGTGAGAATACGTACCGCCTCGTACTTGTGATGCGACTGAAACGCATGAGATACCAGTACTACGTTACTTGCTCTCCTGTTACATGCCACAAATAATCGTTCAACAATGGCTGCAAAACCCGTGCTTTGATAACCTCTTTGTAAGGCATCCGGGATGCAGTGGATGCATGAAGACGTGCTTGATTGGAGGGTTGGGTCTGGACGACCATTTTCCAGCGCTTTCATCGAGGGAGAAGTTCAGTGCGCTCCAAATTGGAGTAATATTGAACAGTGATTCCATCACCTGCTTGTCCACCATTTAGTCGGAAGATGGCTGCCAGATTCTTAATCACTGCTTTTGATGACATTTACAATGCATAGCCACGATCTCTCATCGCAACGAACTGTATATGAAACGGCGCTTGGGCTGTGCTCCTCCCGTCGTTCTTAGAAAGATGCTCCTGAAAAACGGTCTGACCGTCATTGTTATCCGAAAAGACAAAAAGGGCCGTGTTCGTTTGTGTGGAGCTCGAAATTCCGTGCTGTACCAAAGACACATATACCTTCCGCATGCAACGCACTTATGATCGGCGTCAGAGAATAACCTCTGTCAAAGAAGACAGTAGAAGGCTTCTTTCTCTCAGCATTCAATCGGCTTATAAATCTATGCACCGAATCAGACAGCCCATTTTTCTCTCTGTGCCTTACCATCACGGAGGCGATGATACGAATGTACGCCAAGCACATAGAATCAGCCAAAGGCCCACTAATTCCCTTCTTCGGATTCTTCTGTGTTGCAATCGCACCAGAATCTGCCTGCGTCTCAAAGTGATCGTCATCTATCATGAACGCAGCAGATCTAGAGATGTAGGGAATTGTCAACTTCGTTACAAGAGTCTCAAAGTCTTCCAAGTTCTTTGTGCGATCCTCGCCGCCCTCCACATCATAGTCACCGTTTAGGATGCGCTGATCATCACCAGGCGTCTCTGAACAAGAAATACATCATTTCATTTCCGTGAAAGCAGATTCTGGCAACAGATCATTTGTGTCACCATACTCCTCTGTGAACGCATAAATATCTGCTCACGAGGCGCAGTTGTAGAATCATCCCTTCAAAACCACTGAAAAGAATGAAGCCCACGAGTGAGCGTCGGTTCCAACTCCAAGCCAGAATCGTTGCCCTGAAAGTCTTCGGCAAGTCGACAAAACACCTCCGGAGGCCACACAATCTTCAATAGGTTGACTTCACTTGCTAATTTTGTGTTTACCTTACGGCGGACGGCAAGTACTGTATGCGATGCAGCAGCACAAAGCCGCTTTACAGTTCTATAGTCTCCTACAGCGTCGTAGCTCACCTCCTAATCGCGGATATTTTGGTCAGGAAACGTATATTGCCAGTCGAAGACAGGGTCGTGTAATGCCGTCGGTCCTGGCGCTTGTGTTGCTGGCGGCGTGGGTGCGGCATGCGCCACTCTTTTGTTAGTTGATTGGATGATGGCGGTGCGGTAAAGCTTCCGCGGACATGGCGGTTCATGTTTTTGTTGCGGAAGTTGAGATCACCTTGTTGGTTGCGGGACTCCTGCAACTCCGAGTTTCTGAACAGGAGCGAGTGGTTGGTGTGTTGTGAGTTGGTTTAGTGTTAGTAAAGATGCACTTGGGGTGTGTTGTGGTTGATTAATACCTATTGGTGGTTATGATGATGAAATTTGGGTGGTTATTGGTAGCACGGGTGAGGTGCGCGCTGTAGTTGGTGATTGTATCTATTTAGCTGGTGGTCGTTGCGTCAAAGTTGAGGGAAGTGTAGTTGTCGGCGAATTGCTTTCAGTTAGTTGAATTGATGTGCGAGGTGGACGACTTGGTGATGGAGATCGATTGGGATTTGTTGTGGGAGGTTCAGGGGATTTTAAACGCGTAGGAGTGGACTTCGTTGGAAATGGCTCTGGGATCTGTTTGTCGATCATCGAAATGGATCGGGGGAAGGACTGGATGGGATGCAGGGCCGGATGGAAGGAAGGGAAAGATGGTAGGAAGGGAAATATTGGAAGAAAGATCGAATGAAGTAGGGGCTGGTTGTAGCTGTTGCGTTTTTGACGAGGAGAGAAAGTGGTGTAGATCATATCGCTGCTAAAAAAGGAGTCTAATTTTCACGAAAAAGGACGGCACCTATGTTCTGCTTTCACTGGTTGGATTAGTGTTAAAATTTGACATATAGTCTTTCTATCATTAGCTGGGACATGTCGACTACTAATTGCCTCTTACCTCCAGAGAAGTCGATGTAACTGCAAATGACGGCTTCTAAAAAATCGCTATATCTCAAGAAAAGTCGAGGTATGGAGTCTTGACATATAAAACAATAAATGCACATGAAAAAAGAAACTCTCCTTTTCCACGGATATCCTTTCTATTTTTATCGAACTTCGATTACAAATTTGGCTTTAATAGTTATAGTAGTTCATCCAGATGAGCATCGGTGAAATTTTGCAAAATCATCTGCAACAACGAAGAGGAAGGCATCCCTACTGTTTGAATTCACCTCCTGTTTTGCAGAAAATATGTTTGTATAGAATTATACCCATTTTTTAAACATCGAAAAGAGATATAATTGATCCAAGAAAGACAGGTGATTCAAAATTTATCTTTTCAAAATTAGAAAAAAATAATGGGGCACACCTAAGTCATATACTTCATTCAATGGAATAGCTTAGTTAAGTGCCTTTGAATATTGTACTTTACGGCTGTGTAACCCCCGAAACAAATTGGGGAGATCCACCAAGTTGAACGATGAAGAAGTTAATATTTATATCTGATAGATAGTCAGATAAAAATAGTAGAAATTTTACTGAATATATTCATATGTTCCTGGGGCCCTGCGTGCGGTCACCAGGAATCCTGGTTATTCACACCAATATAGATAATTGAGGTCGTGGTGCTGCAAGATAGATATCTTGTATTTACTTTATTGTCTCTAATTAAAATTTAGTTCTGCGGTAGTTACTGGGAATGGAAAGTGATGATCAAAATTGTCTGAGAATTGTGATCATTATTCCCATGAGATTTTGGAAATATATATTACCGATAGTAATAATACGGACTAGTTTAACAATAATATCATAGCGAAGATTTTAATAATTTCACTTCAGGTTTTGAATCCGTGGGAGCTTCTTGTTTCATGTTCTGCTTGTTTTTCAGTAATTACAACTTTTTGCTGATGAGTTTAATTAAGGAGTTTATTTAGTAGCCCATTTTATCTCCCTTTTTTGTAAGAAACATTGAAACTATTAATTTACGAGAAAACTATCGTAGATAACCTGCCATACAATTTTCAAACTATACTATTTGAATAATAGATGCAGGAAAATTTTTCGTTGAAATAAGCTTAGTTTCCTTCCGTTTCAATTTTCGAGCACCACACATTTTAAATTCTAGAAGATACTAGAGTTTCACTCAACTTGTTGGATTTCATTTCAAGGAAGGGATCATCTAACTTGACACCGAGATTATATATCGGAACTGCAGTATGGTCGGTCAAAAAATTGACTAGTTGCGAGGGAAAGCAATATATCAGACAAGAGGGATGATTAATCAATACTAGATGGTGAAGAAAATAACAACGATAAGTAAAATGAATGAACGAATCAAGTTACAGAATCAAACAAAGAAGCGAGATAGCTTATTTTCTGCGACTGTTGCTTCTTTACAGTGACGTAGCTGGTTCTCAACGTTTGTTGTATTTGCTAGAATGGCGTGTTACAAGTTGATTACATACATTTTCAGTCGACGTCATCCATGCGTTGTATCTTTTCCCTTTATATTGCTTCCCGAATAATTTACGGTTTAAATTGTCAGGCTTTGAACTCTTAACTCTAACTTCGTACATTTTAAAATACGTCATGTGCCCAGTAGAAGATATAGTCGACAAAAATAATTTATAATAAAATTGAAAAGACACAATTCAAAGAAATGGAACGGAAAAGACAGGGTAATCAAATGAAATTCATTTTCATTTTGATTTCATTTTGAATTTTGCCATTTAGAAAATAACATACGAAGTAACAGTAAATAAACTATTACCCCAGTTACATGTAAATTCAAGGGGTTTATCATCGTCGTAACGGTTGGAGAAAATTTCCTACAAGACCAATGATACCCGACAGGGAATAATCTCCAGAGAAAAGAGTTCCCCCAAAAATCTGAAACCAAATTATTTTAGGTTATCGAATAGATTCGCCAAAAATGAAAATCCACGGCGATTTTATTTATGCAGTTACATTGACTTAACGTTAGACACATAGAAGGTTAGACTAAAAGAAAATTGTAACTTTCTACTTGCTGTAATCGTAGGAACCATTTTTACATGACACTTGCATACAAATAGTTGCATTTTATTGTAACTACAGAAATTTCCTATAAAAGAATAAAAAGCGAAGAAGACAAATAATCTGTTCTTCTCCAAGTACAAATTTTATAATCTGAATCAATATTTTTGCCGTCGCATATATTTTGCAACTCCAAAAATCTATTATTAAAAAAACGAACGAACGAACGAACGAATACGCGCGAGTATTCTACAATACACGAATAAGCAACAGTAATTACTATACGAGTATACGAAATTATATATCAAAATGAAGCTATTTGGTGTGCCATTATGGCCATTTGCATATACACATACACTTATACAAATATATAATTTCACCAGTTATGTTATTTTGAACCTCCCCTACAGTATCCTGATTTCTTGTAAGGTTCTATGTAAGTTCTATCATAATAGAATTGCTGCTGCCTAATCATAATATATGATAAAGTAATAATCTATTTCAGTAAAGGGGTTACTAGATATAAGGACTAATAGTATCGCAGAATGATACAGTATAAATGCCCCGACTTGCAATTCTTTCTTTTAGGCCGATAAAGAGAGAAGAAGGAGACAATTTTCTCTCATGGTAGCACGGCCTACGAATTAAACAACTCAACTCAATGGAAATCGAAATAAACAACTTATCCATTTCCAACAGCAGCAGTTCAGATACCGCCAAAATTCCTAAACTCCACAGTTCAAAGGGATTTGAACTTGGCGGATCTATTTAATGGAACTGATGAGAACTGAAGGAGTATTACATGTACTCAGAGAATACCTACCCGACCCTGAAAACTCTTCCCAAGCAGCGATCAGCCGTTTCAACCGGGGAGATTAGTGGACTCGCCCCCACATCGTACTAAATGTAGGTGAAGAACCAGCAACAATAATTCCATCTCTTCTTCTAAGAGATGGAATTAAAAAGGCTGTTTCGAAGAAATTGACTGATGCCTATAAGAAAGAAAATATCCAATCAAAACTCAACATTAGAAACAAGTTACACACTATTCACTACAAGGACCAATCAGATTTGCAGAATCATCTCACAGATTTAGAAGAAATATTTTTGGACCTAACACGGTTGAATTACCCAGTATCAGATAGTGACAAGACAGGTGTACTTTTAAGATCACTCACTGAATCATTTGCTTTCATTGCTCTCATGGCTGACGCAAACAAAATGGATTATGATTCTATATCTGCACTTCTGAAATCAGAAATTGAAAGGAGAAAGGCACACATTAAACCTACTAAAGTAGAAGATGCACTAGTACCAGGCGCTAGGATTGCTTAAGCCAAGTATAAAACATAAAACAATCGTAGAAATAAATTGGTAGAATGTTGGTATTGTGGAAAACCTGGTTATATGAAACAAGAATGTCTTTTAAGAATCAGAAACAAAAGTATGAATAACAATAGTCATAATGATAAGTAACAAAAACGAAAATGTAAAATGGCGGCAAGGGCCAATCAAGTGGGTAAAATTATCAGTTTTCTCGCAATGAAGGGCGAAAAGATAATCAACAAGACAGCCAATTAGAAACTCAAAATATTCATCAAGCACGAGGATTTATTGGAAAATATAGAGCTTTCAAAGCTCAACGGGAAAAGGGAAAATCTGACAACACTTGGCTAGATCGTGGTGCAAATGATCATTTTATTTGGAACAGAAGCGCATTCAAAACCATAAATCTATTCAATCAACTCCTGTTGATACATGTAATAGTGTAGGTCAAATAGTAGGAGAAGGGGAAGTAAGTTTCAAGTTTAAAAAAAGGAGGTTACTCTAATATGTAAACATACCCCCTAATTTGATAAAAATGTCATTTCACTATCTAAGATCTTACAAAATTTTAAATGCGAATTTAACGATGAGATATCTTTCAAAGGGTGTAACATAATTTGCAAGGAATCAGGTGATTTGTTACATAAAAGTCACCTAGAAAATTGATTATATCCTATTCGCCACCCTATTTTGGTAGATCAGAATGTATCTTTACTATCGCTTCACAAGGAATCAGCTATTGATTGAAATAGCATTCTTGGACATATTGGAAAGGATAGAATCATGAAGGGGGTCATATGAACAGTAGGTATACCTGAAAAAAACATATAAGAGTGGGACAATCATCAATGCATTCCATGCATACAAGCTTCTACTAAACGAGCACCGATACATGACGAAAGGAATAGACACACAATGCAGTTATAAATAACCCACACTGACATATACGGCAAGATAAGTACGCCTTAATTTGGTGGAGAACAATACTTTGCAGTATTCTTCAATGATGCAACAGTATTGAGCGCCGTGTACTTCCTTTCGAACAAGTCTGAATTACTCACAGCATTAAGCTACTACAAGTCATTGGTGGAAAATCAGTCAAGATGTAAAATGTATGGAATCCGATTGGACGAGGCTGACGAACATGTCAACGATTTACAAGAATTTAATCGTGCAAATGTGAAATACCCCGCCCAGTGACCGGTACTGAGATGTACACACACTATTTCCGGTATCCAAATCTCTGTTTTTACTCTTTTCTACTGTCTTCCTTTTCTTTCCTAGCTTTTTTCCTTTTCTTTTTTTCCCTCCTACACATGTCCACCTGCTCCCCTGATTGGAAACGTGTAGCCTCCAGTATTTCCTAATAAATACAGCTTCGTCGACGCCAAATGGTGCCGACATGCACGGGCATCTTTTCCTTGGTTAGAACTCTACCCCCAACCTTCGCCTCAACCCCTACAAACCACCGCTCACCAACCACCAGAAGCACCCACTACAGGGCGGTACATAGACGGTACTGCAGTGCTCCCCACGGGTGCGCCCACCCAGAAGCGCCACAGGCTTTGTTGAGGCACGCGACCGTATGAACTCCATCTCTCGTCTCCGTGACGGTGTTACAGTCCACCGTCGTGTGGAGCATACCTTCCGCTCTGCCAACCTTTTTACCAACTGGTCCCCAAAATTCGTACTGGTTAGGGTGCTGCACTGGTCTCGCAGCCTAGAAGAATAAAGCAAACACAATCTAGCCTGCTATCTTTCTATCTACAACTACACTACAATGTATAATCGCTACACTGCACCATTACTTCGCATCCGCCAGCAATATCAGGACGAAGGTCTATTTTCCCTCCAATCCACAATCGTCTGACAACATACGGCGGACACGTCTCGCACCCTCCTGTCTGTCCCGTCCAGGGACAAATTAAACATTCCCGTCTCTCTCCCCAAGTGAAGGTTCCCGACTGCCCCAATTGACCCGCCTAATGACGTTGAGGGGGCATCGACGTCGATCAAGGCGCCGACCTTCGAAGCCGGCCATGCTCCACATTCTGCCGCTGGGTCCCCATTGGACCGGAACCCAACAGCCAAGACACAAGCCGCTCAGTTGGGGACACTGGTTCTACGCCTTCCCCTCTCCAGTTTGCCGACATGGCGCGTCGCTTGGATCACTTCGACGCGGAACTTCTCCGATTGGACACGAATTTGCAAACGGAATTGGACGATGGAGTCCAACAGGATGAGATTGTATTGAGTCGTATCGATTCTATCGACACTCCTGTGTTCCAGATAGAGACTTAGATGGAAGAATGGCGAAAAACATTTCTTCTTTCACGGTTTCGGCTGTTCCCGAGTTCATCCAGCTCAAGAAAGTAACCGACACCGTCTCGCAACTTACATCCCAGGTCGCGGGCCTCTCTTCACACATTGACTACATCAGTCTCCGACTTTCCTCTTTAGAAGCGGGACCCGTACTGTGCACAGATCACCCCGCACCTAACCCCGATGCCTACCCCGACGTCCATGCAACGTTTCCGTTTTGACGCTACAGCCGCCAACCATTTCCCCATCTCTCCCCCGCTTTCTGATAGAGCCGTCACAGCTGACGGCGACGACCCGTTGACTGGTCCCCCCAGTACGCACACGGCGGCTAACCTCCGCCTCTCAAATCGCACCAACGACTAACACAACTTCTCTACCCTATCTCATCGCGGAGAGGTACACACCAACTCCGCTCCCGGATAATGGGAGGGAAGAGTACCTTCTTCCACGGATTGTCAGTTATGCCCCAGGCCTTTCACCGCTTACGACTATGGTGCAGGTCTTCCATACACTCTTCAAATATCGAACCTACCGGCTCGATAATAC
>JAULBU010044218.1:0-13956 GCA_032358235.1 Odonthalia washingtoniensis | reverse complement strand
AAGAGATGTTTAGGGAAAACAGCATAATATGCTAATATTATTACTCCTTCGCCTTCGCATTCACCACGAGCGGCGAGACCACTAATGTATTTAGAAACAAATCCAGGAAACATAAAAAAAATACACGTGTATATATAAATTTATTTTTTGATCCTTGGTACTTTGGCTTCTTGGGCAAAGAAATAAAATTATAAAGACCTTCATCACACGTCATTCCATAGAAAGGACCGAAATTGTTGACGTTTTAGGTAGAACAGACATCATGCCTGCCAAAAAAGTGGATTGGACAAAGAGAGAATAAATAAAAACGAGATGAATATCCATTAAGATTCAAAAAACCATTGTTCATCTATGATAGATGATCTATCTAAGCGAGCAAAATGGTAAAGAGAAAGAAAAAGACATCACGAGCCACGCATTGCATCGTGTTATTGAACTTTCAAATTTGTTGTTTTTTATGTCTTAATTGAATGGCGACTTCACAGATTTGGCTACAGATTTAGCTGCTGTTTCAATACCGTGTGCAGCATCCATTTCTTTTATACTTTTATGAGCATTTTTAGCAGAACATGAAATGCCGATGCGGCATGACTACCTTTTCTCTGTATATCTGATGCAAGCCCACTTATTCTACTATGTGAACAACTATCACCATCATCACCAGTTCTTCTTCCAGATGAAGAAGGAGTTTGTAGGTTACTTAAAAGATCTGATAAATCACTATCAACATCACTGTACCATCATCATCAAGATTATATCTACACTCTTTAGAAGCTGGTAGATTGCATCTTCTAAAGATTTTATTCCTCCCTGTAACAATGTGAGCCTATTAGAGGCTACGATTGAGGCTATAAAAGGAGGAGAACTGGTATGATACATCAACCCAGGAGGTCTTAAAACAAGCCACCAACTGAGTAAAAGCAGTTCGATAAGTTTTCAACTACTGTTCCAAACCACTACCGCTCGAAATGAATCATTCCGTTTCACTGGTAGCACCGCTTTTTCGAGTCTACCGTCGTTTTCGTCGTTCTTTTTGCCGTTTTTAGTGGTGATCGGCTCCCCAACCGTCTTGTTTCAAGTTGTATTATCGTTATCATGTATATGTGTTTGATCGGTTCAAATTCTTGTGGTGATTATTGTCGTTTGGACACTATTGCAAGGTTCATTATTTCTATCGTTTCGCGCCGTCCCCATCTGCGTGGACATAAACGTCTTTGTGACTGCCAAAAAAGCGTAGTAGTGCGTGATCTAGGCCAATCACGAACCGCTATCTTTGAGATATGACCAATCAAGGGGGGGTTCACTCTGGCCTCCGGAATAACACGAATCCGTCTCCCTAGTGGGTCGAGTTCTGTTTCTGGTAGGCTAGAAAATTATGAAAAAAGAAACTGAGCAAGAACTAAGCATTAGTTTTTTGAATAATAACAAGTTCAATAGATGGCATCACTCAAACCGAATAAGCCTGAGACTTTTCCGGGCATCGCGATGAATTTACCGTTAATAATTGGATGCATCAAACCGAGGCGTATCTGAAACTTATACAATTGAATAATCCGCAAGTCGTGTTGGATTTGAATGCGAAGATGAAATTCGCAAGTGTTTTTTTGAAAGGGAAATGGTGCAAATTGGTGGTATATGATGGTTCAGCCAGGAGCTGCTCTAGAACAATGGAATACCTTCAAGGAAGAAGTGAGATTTGAGTTCGTTCCGCAATGTTCGTAGATCCCATGACAAGCTAAGATCGTTGGTTCAAAAAACAAGCGTGGTAGGCTACTTGAATGATTTAGGCAACATTGTTATTAGAATTCCTTCCATAAATGAATACGAGAAATTGGATAAATTTTGTGCAGGTCTCATACCTCAAGTTTGATTAGAGGTTTTGAAAGATGTTCCAGATGCTTTCCAGGAAGCCATTCGCATTGCACTTAATGTTGATAGTGCCATGTTTGGAACTGGATTGTTCATCTCAGGAAGCTCAGATTTTCATATGTCTGGTCCTCAACCAATGGATATCGGGAAAGTTGAAAGAGATCCTCACCGTCGTGGGAAAGAATTGAAAGAGAAGCGCAAGGTCGTTCAGGAAGTGGTCAGAGAGAATAAAATTCAGCATACAATGCCTGTTTTGAATGACATAAGCCTGGTTGCAGACCTTATATGAATAAGGGACGGAATATAACACAGAGAAACACAGAAATGAATAATGTTGGGACCTTTGATTCAGAGTCGAAAAACTGAGTGGTCCGCCTAAAAGAAATAATGGCATTCAGTTTGGACCATTGAAGAGTAAACGTGTCTCGTGTCGTCAACAAATGGAATTGAATACCATCGTTCATAATAATTATGAACGCATCCTTATTGATGACCCTATACCAATAGAGTCTCTTTTAGTATTCTCCGGAACGCTTAATGACGTCCGAGTGCAAATATTGAAGGATGATGGATGTAAGAAAATCGTGGTATATCAGAGACTCGTTGATCGTAATATGCACTGATTTGAACCTGTGAAGGAGAAATGTGTTGTAAAACATTCAACAGAAGGATCCAAAGAAGCTTCTACAAAAGTATTTCTCCATGGGAAATTGAAATTGGAAACCATACCTACACGTAAAATTGGGTTGTTCCCATTGTAGGTATGACGTTCTCTTGGGAATGTCCTGGCATGTGGCCAAATATCCAGTGCTTGGTTAAAATAAGAGGATATTGAGCTTGAAACATGAAGTAATTTCAGTGGATTCGAAGCAGGAAAGAAGTCCATGTGAGAAAGGTGTTTAGATTACGAACCTTAGTGTAAAAACGTTCCCGAAATTAATACGAAGAAAACCATCGTCCGACTTGCAAATGTTTCAGGTGATTATGAGAAGTCAGGTGGATAATGGGAAATCTGTGAAGCAAAGAAAGCCGGATTTGAGACTTGGCCTTATTTTGAAGACATTCAAGTCTGTTTTCAAATCTGTGTTACCGGATGGCTTACCACCGAAGAGATTTGTGGATCATGAGATAGAGGTTGAAGAACGATCAAAACCTCCGCATAGAACATTGTATCAATTGTCCCCGACAAAGAAAAAGGCTGCAAAATAGTATATTGAGGACTTGCTAAGGAAAAGAAAGATCAGATTAAGCAAATCGCCGTATGGTGCACCTTTGTTCTTCGTGAAAGGGAAAGATAAGATGAGAGGCCTCATCGACTATACAGCCCTCATCAAGATCTCTGGAAAGGAACAATGCGCCAATTCGAAGGTCTAATTAGGTGTTTGATCTTATTGGTGGAGCCACGGTCTTTTCCAAAATTGACATGAAAACTGGATTTCATCGAATTCGTATGAAACTAAAAGATGTTGAAAAGACTGCTTTCAACACCGAGTATGGACAGTTTGAATATCTCGTAATGCCAATAGGAGCATGTAATGCACCTTCTACCTTCCAGACATTAATAAACCACATTTTCCATGATTGTATGGATGAATTTTTAAAGGTTAACATCGATGATCTGTTTATCTTCAGCAAGTACGAAAAAATTAATTATAAACATCTGAAAATTGTGTTATCCAGACTTCAAGAAAATTAGTTATTTGCATCTCCGAAGGAATGCGAGTTTTTGAGAGAAGAGATTGACTTTCTTGGATTGCTCATTGGAAAAAATGGTATACGGACGAATCATGAAAAGGTTGAAAGTATCAAGACATGGCCGAAGTCGAGTTGTTTGACTGATCTCCAAAGTTTCCTTGGAACATTAAAGTTATTCCGTCGCTTCATTTCAGTTTCGTAAAAGTGGCATCTTCATTGACTAACCTGACGAAGAAAGGCTCTGGAGTGCACAACTGGAATGAAGAGTACAAAAAGTGTTTGAAGTACTGAAGAAAAACATTACAGAGGCTCCAATTCTCATTGCTCCAGACTGGAACAAACCATTAGGAGGACATATAGATGCGTCACAGACCGTTGTTAGGGGAACATTGGCCCAGCTGGATGAAAACGGAAGGGACAGCGTCATTGCATACTTCTCCAAAAAGCTGGTACCTGCTGAGTGTAACTATACGGCTAATGACCAGGAATTGTTGACACTTGAAAAATTCCTTGAGAGGTTTAGATGTTACCTGGAAGGATTATCTTTTGAAACTTTTACTGACATCTAAGTGCTCAAATATTTCTTCACAAATCCAAAGCCCAGTAGAAGAGAAGCGCGATGAGTGGTAACCATGTGAAACTTTAGTATATTACCGATTACTCTCAAGCCTGGTAAGAGTCATGTTCTTAGAGATAAACTATCAAGATCCCCACATGTATAAGAAGAACCTTTCGTGAATGATGTTGAAGTACCATATATTAAATTCAGTGAGGTAATATCAGAGTACAATGATAATCAGTTCTTTGGTCAGATGGTAGGAGCTTTGAATGGAGAGTGGCCAATTGATTCAAAAGCAATATTTACACTGGAAGAGGTGGTTCCCATTTTCAATCTGCAAGATGAACGTCTCATTTACAATGAAAAGCTATGTGTGCCGAGGAAATCTGTGTCTAAAGTTCTGCAGATAGCTCATGACTCAAATCTTGGAGGACATTTCAAGTTTGCAAAGACTATTTCCAGCTTGAGAAATTTCCATTGGAGACAAAAATGTCGAGATGGGAAGAAATAAATCGATAGATGCATTGCGTGACAAAAATATAAGGATTTAAATCAAAAAAAGCTGACGGATCCGCAGACGCTGGGAATGCCTGAACGCAGATAGAGATCATTCGCCACGGACTGAATCATTAATCTACGAAAGAAAACAGACGGTTACGATTCTATAACTACTTGGGTTGACCGATTGACAAGGAGGGTGAACTTTGTTAAGAGAAAAGTCACAGACACAGCTATTGAGGCTGCTGATTCATTCTTTGAAAACATATTCAAGCACCATGGACTCCCTGACAACATTGTATCTGATCGGGATAATAAGTTTCATTCTGCCTTTTGGAACAGATTAATGGAAAGAAGTGGAATCCAGTTGAAGATGTCAACGAGCTGACAACCTAAAACTGATAAAGCATCTAAGATCATGAACAGGATGGTCGAAAATTATCTGCGATGTTATTGCCATATGATCAGAATGATTGGGATAATGTGCTTCCTGCAGCTGAGTTTGCGTATAACGCTTCTGTATCATATGACCTTGGTGTGTCGACGTTTGAACTGGATCTTGGCTGGATGCCTAAGTCTCATTTGGATCTAATATCTGAAAGTTAGATTCATATTCAGAGTCTTGACGAATTTCGATCTAAGCTTAAATCGTCTTTGTAAGATGCGAAATATTCGTACAAAGTTGCGAAAGCACGTCAAGCAGCGGAATCCTCTCAGAGATATAAGATCCTGATTATGTAGTGGGATCAAAGTCATGTTTCTCATACTACACTGTTCATGGAACAGCCTGTGGAAATAGCTCCTGCCATACCTCCTAGGCCTACACCTATCACAACCATGGAAGGTGATGAGCACGTCGTGGATAAGATTCTAAATCATAGAAGAAATGGAAATGGATGGAAATTTCTAACCTTAATGAAAGGTGATCCGACGCATGATGCGAAATGACAAGTGACATCTGATTTTGTGGATTCAGATGGAACGATGACTCAAGTTTGGCTAGAATATATTTGGAATAACGATATATTACCTCAGTATCATGGACGCGGACGTCAATAGAAGAAGCTGAGGAAGAATGTAACAATATGATCTGGAAAATTCCTGCATAATTATAATTCACCAATACAGTACATTATGTCAACGTTTAATAGACACGGTGTACTGTATGGTTGAATCTAGAAGCTTTGGAAGTTTCTATCGGATAATCATGGAATAATTAGAATTTAACCAGTACAGTGCATTATGTCAATGTTTAATGGATATTGTGTATTGTATGGTTGAACTTAGAAGCATTGAAAGTTCCTATGAGATGATTCTGGATCAGTTAGAACATTCTATTTGATCTACAATGCATTTTATTTTGCTTGTTTGTAATTCTTGAGTAATAGTGAGTAATATTTCATTTTAAGCCTATTAGAGGCTATGTTAAAGGGTAAAAAAGGAGGGTAGCTGGGATGATAATTAAACCCAGAATGTCTTCAAACCATCAACCAACTAAGTAAGTTCGATAAGTTTTCAAGTACTGTTACAAACGACTACCGCTCAAAATAAATCATTCTGTTTCACTCCCACTTACATGAAAAACAACATAATTCCACCTCGCAATTGTTGGGTCGTTGGTGGGGAACGGGAGAGGTAAACGTGAGGGCCTTTTTAGTCGGGAAGAAAGGACATAGAGAGTTGTGGAGGAGGAGAGAGGTTAAGAAAGTCGAACCATATTTCTTCATCTCCGTTCCTTGCTGCTGATCGTGCACCCTCATTGAACCGGCACATAGTTCTTTTAAACGACGGTTAATCTGATGATTTTAAAAAATCATCAGATAATTCAACATCATTAGAATAACGATAAAGTAACTTTATTTTTAGAAAAAGATTTCCGTTTATTTTAAAAACGAAGATTATAGTTGCTAAAAACCATATAGTGTTCGAGATTTTGCAAAAAATCAATTATTCAATGTTTTACAAACAGACGCAGTCTTAAATGATGTTGAAATGAAGAAAACAAAAAATTTGAATTAAGTGGACAACAAATTAAATCGCCAAGGTTTGTCGTTTTTAATATCGATAAAAGACCTATTTTTCCAGAAAGTCAAAAAACGACTTTGGAAAATAGTTGAAAATCGTTGGTTAAGGCTGCTATGCACAAGTGCACACTAACGTTTCAAACAGTATCATACTTATCGTAACCGTTACATGGTGTAACGGTTAGCATACTAATTATGTACAACTGTTCACCGTTTCAAAATTTTCCAAACTTTCCAACTCCACGTGGTTTTTGGATTTTTGAAAAAATGAAATATTTCATTTTTTCCTGCAAAATATTGGTTATTTAACTTTTCGTTTCAAATAATTAGTTATTTAATTTTTTGCAAAAAGCCCAACTCCAGAAAGAGTTACACCTATTATGACAGTATGTAGCCCGCCTACTTCTCGCTTGCTTCAAAATCACCCCTTTGCCATTCGTCCAGAGTTCATCCCCCGACTTTTCTTGAGATATGGCGATTTTTAGGCTCCGTCAAAAGCAGTAACATCGACTTTTCTTCAAGTAAAACGAATTTAGAGGCCCACATGTCCCAAATAAGATGGAAAGACAATAGGTAAAATTTAAAAACTAATGTAACCAGTGTAAGAAGCACATCGATGCCGTCCTTTTTCATGAAAATCAAACTCGGTTTTCAACAGCAATGAGATCTTCACCACTTTCTCTTTTCGTCAAAAACGCAACAGATAGATCCCGCCATTACTTCATCCTGCCCTTCTTTCCATTTTCCCATTTTCCCATCCTTCCCTTCTTACCAACCTACCCACCATCCCATCCTGCCCTTCCCCCACGGCCGTCTTAGAAGCACCTATTGCCGAGCTAATCAGTATTGTATCCACGCATGTCTTCTTCTTCTATCAAAAGGAGGAGCACGTGGTCATAACATCATCGATGAATGATAACTACCTACATGCTCAGGGCAGACACGGTTTTATATACAGCACAATGATGTGGTGAGCCATAGACAATTCATCCGTGGGTCTGGAGTTCGCTCCAGTCACGTGAAAGCCGTGGTCAAAGAGAAAAAGGCGCAAAATCGCTGATGACGATGAGTGAAGAGCGCGGAGACTTTCGAAGGAGTGACCGTATGAGATGAAAAGAGGGAAAGTGCGACCATTTGTTGCTTGCAAATCTTATGAAAACTGATACCGAACAAAGAAGCCACGTTCATCTGCTTACGTCTACAGCGGTTGCGACGATAGAATTCTTTGCACCAAGCCACTGACTGATGGGCGTCGAAAAAGTTGCTGGGTCAAATAGAATTTGAATCAACGCATCAATCTTTCATTTTGATTAAAATGTAAGCCCTACTACAGCACAAACACCAAGTTTTCTTGAGGTATGGTTTTTTTCAATATGTTGCCATTGACCACGAAATATCTCGGGAAGTAAGCACAAATTCCATTCCATTTCGTTTCTACGAAAACGTGGAACCCTTCTTCTTCTTCGAGCTTTCATCAGTTTTTCATAATGAGCACACACAAAGTATCTGTGCGTGGAAAGTTCTAACCTCAACTTATATTGAGATACAGAGGCCCGTCTCTAGCAGTTCAAGAGGTAACTGCTTCGGTAACTCGACATACAGATTTAATCTACCACATAGTCACTTCCGAAACCACCTTCTCTTGCCACTCTCAATGGGGGTTTCGAATTTCCTACTGTTGACCCCGAAACGTTTTCCGAACGTCTCCTGGCGCCACTGCGATTCGCCATGTCTGATTTCAAAACACTAAATGAATCGAGATAAATTGAAGATCAACTTTTACTACTGACAAAATGTTATCTTCAACTTTCGATAATAAAACAAGTTCCAATATAGGTTGAAACTACATGTAACGGCTATCATAGCCGTTAATAGGAGTTCCGCAGATCTCAATGTCGACCTCGTCGGCCTTTATAAAAGTTGTCTCACTATCTCTCTATTCTTTATTGATGGTTTCGGCTTAGAAAATGATGCACAAGCACTTGACAGTCAAAATTCATTCTTACTGCGGTGTTCATAAAAGTCTACACTAATGGTTCAAACAGTATCATACTTACTATCGTAACCGTTACAAGATGTATCCGTTACCATAGTATTTCTGTACAGAAGTTCACTGTTTCACATTTTTCCAAACTTTCCAACTTTATGTGGAGTTGAGATTTTTTTAAAAAAATATATATTTAATTTTTTGATGCGATTTTTGCAAAATATTAAATATTAAATTTTTTGTTGCAAAAAATTAGTTATTTAATTTTTTACAAAAATCCCAACTCCACATGTAGTTACCTGCGAAAAATTAAATATTTAAGTTTTGATGCAAAAATTAAAATATTTAATGTTTTGCAAAAATCGCAACTCCACATGGAGTTACACTCATCCTAACCATATGTGGTCTGCCTACTTCTCGCTTCCTTCAGCATCACTCCTTTTTCATACTGAACATTGCGGTGGTCACTACAAAACACAGATTCAATTTTTACAGGAGAACTGCACATGTCAGTTTTCTGCATTATTCACTATTTGTTCATATATATATATATGTTTTGATTTTAAGTGGTTTCTCACCCATGAGTCAATCCACTGGAACCGTCTCTGGCAGTTCGAGAGATAACTTCTTCAGTAAGAATAACGCTACCCTGCGACCATTCCTGACCATCAGCAGGTCGCTCATCAAGGACAAAGAGGCGTCGTTCCCAGCAGGCCAGAATATAGACAAGAAATATAAAGAACTAAAATATCTTTCCGTGCGCAATCAAATTACATTGCCCGCCCATTTCTTTAAATCTAGTTCTTCTTCAAGTAATCGAAGCCCTCCAGAGAAAAATTGTCAGAGTTTGTCCATGTAATGATATTCATTGCAACAGTCTTCACAAATGAAGACTTTATCATAATCAATTTGTCCGAATATCCTTTCTTGCTTTCAAAATATTCTCCGGATCATACGGTTCATTGCGTCCGTAGTATTTTGAACTTTGACCGATTGTCCATTGAAAATTATATTTTTAGTATAATCAATGTGTGTCATTTCAATAAAATTTGTTTTACCATTACTTTGAAAACTTTTCATTTAAAAGAACAGTTACTTACTTAGATAAACAGGCATTTTCATTTCCATTACGCATCGAAATTGTGACTTATGTTTTAAAAGAATTGAGATTGTTATGTTCAAGATACAATAAAAAATAAAATGGAACAAACAAAAACAAAAATTAACACATACAATTTTCCATATTTCCATACTACAATCCTAAATGTTTTCCATTTTACAGTTCAGTTTCATTGACGACGTTTGATCACTACGTCATCCGTAATCTTATGGCAGTCATCAACAGTTAGAATTTCTTTTAAGAATAATCTTGAATCAAACTCAGGATCACAACTTATCTCAATATCTTCTTCGATACCCTTTCTCCCCACATGAGTATCCAGGCTACTTAGCAATACAGCCAATGATTTGTTCAACATTCCAGCTTTACTATTTTCCATTTCCTGTCGAAGTTCAATTGAGGATAGGTCATAACCAGTACTGTTATTACTACTGACAGCCGCCTGTTCGCGCCCCTGTTTTATGCAATTCGATAAATCCATGACGATACGAAATGTTTATGTTTCTTTTTCCTTATCAAAACAGCTCGGTCAGAACATAATAAATTTCATTCAGTTCTGCCTATTATGAAAGCTGTGGATTTTTTAAATTATAAATATAGGTCTCAAAAAATATTTTGTAAACACGTAAAAGATTTCACGTGCACCTTCATACATTAAGATCTTTCTATTTTCAGCGTTCCATGCTGCCGTAAAATCATTCCCTGTACTCCCAGTCATACTAATTAATGGTTCTCCCAACATTTATCACCGTCCTGGTCTACCTCCGTGGTCACCGCCACGTCATAAAACATTTTTTCGATACAGTTCACATTTTTAAATGTGGATTAAAATCTATTTCTTAATTTGGATTTATTCTCTATTTCCTGTACTGTGTCTTCTGAAGTTTCATCATCTTCTTTTTGGCACATTTTTAAACACATTTTACTAAATTAAATTTTAAAATTTTAAAGATTTGACTATGCTACCAAAATGTCTTTTTCCGATATTGAATTTTACATAAATTCTTGTATTGGGCCAATTTAAATTAATTCTCCTAACTTTCTGGAACAGTCACATTCCCTCTTCCTTCCCTCCGACACAATCGGTTCGACCATTTATATCAACACCTTATCAACTAGCTATCAGTGGCGCAGAAAAATTACATTTCGGTCTTTGTCAATGCTCCACACCGACCCATACCTGTCATGTTCCATCGCCACAACAACAATGCGATCAAATCATAGTCCCGTGGATATACGTATAAATATCTACTCTTTCGCTAATTGTACAAATTCTATCTCATCATTACAAATTACTAACTTTCATTTTCTATGCTTGGTTGTTGCGATTTATGTTTACAGGTAACTTAGTTCCGTTCTTTCACATGCTCCGTCATCCGTACAGGTTCGTAACGATATCAATTTTCATATTCACATTACATTATTGTGTTCTTTTCATATGCAATTTACTAACATAGTATCGATTTATATTATTATTTATGTGTTTTTCAAATTTCAGCAGATGAACAAAGGGCATCATGTCTGTGATATGGACATGTCACAATTTTATTGTGGTTTCAGTGGACTTTGCAGTTGATTTTGGCGTGTTCTTTCTCTGATTTATATGATATTCTGGTTTTTCTGTTTGTTTTTATTTATCACAATGTTCAATATTACATTCTTTACCCCATTTCTTTTTTTCATTTCATTCTCAACTTCATATTCATATTGTATGATATTCTTGTTATTATTAAAATAAATATATCATGTATACCATAATTAGTATACATGTATTGCAATGTGTATCGCGCATATTCCACATAGCATTCCCATATACTATCATTCTACATATATATCACATATATACACTTGATAACGGCCACTACCCACCCAAATTCCCATTCATTGAATGAATGATTTCTGGGTTCACCATTCACGTTTCCATTGAAAAACTGTATGTAAAAATGTAGTACCACTACGCTTTTACATTCAAAGTGCGAAAGAATCGGTTAATGTGACATTCATAAATATCTACATTTTTCGTAGAATTTTATGAAGTATTCATAAACTCTCTCTTACAAAATGTGGACTCATGGGCCTAGTTTACATACATTGAAATTTTCAATTTTTCTAGAAAGTTTTGCATGGTCCATCCACTTTTTACTACAAAAATTTGTCAATTTTTATATAGTGAACATACACTAAAATGTCCGCTACCTGAAAGATATTTTGAATTACACATTCGTACAATCTTCCGACACGTGAAAGGGCCCCCGGACTATTATTTTTATTTATTTTGCACCGTCCGTAAGTAAATTTGTCTGTCTCATACATCAATATTTTCATAATCTGTATGCCCAAGTTCATGGCCCATTCATTTTTCTTCAAATTGCGTAGATTTTGCCCGTAGTTACTGTCCGCAACAATTTCTTCCCTGTAGTCTCGTCTATGTACACTACGCGGACCCCCAAAATTCGAATGTCGTAGTTTATGTTTACTCTACCCAAAAACTATGCCATTTGGAAGTAGGCATTCATTTCCCGAAACACAGACGGAATGAATGTCTTATGGCATTCAAGAAGGGTATGAAAAAGAAGATAAATCTGTAAAAAGTGTTACGGTCGATAGCATTGGAATTGAATGTTGGGTGTAATGGAAAAGAGTTGGAACGGTCGTAAAATGATATACGACGCCACACTGTGCATTCAAGCACCTTGAAAATGGGAGTTATTACATTGCGTTGAATGACATTTACTTTCGTCGTTTTGTTAGTAATTGTTATGGAGTTGTAGCGGACTGTTTCGTTATTAATGCACCAAAACTTGACGCTATATTTGAACCGTTTGATGAGGAGAAAGATGTCGATGCAATTCATGAAAGTGATGATGAATACAATGAAGGATACAATTTGGTAGAGAAAAAAAGTTCCGGCGATCTGATAGAAAGGTACAGTGGGAAGAGATCAATTATTATGCAGTAATGAAGATGATATTGATTAAGAAGATGTTATTGGTGATGTAAACAATGAATTAGACGAATAATTTTGACATGGATGCAGTTGAAGACCCTGCCGGACGTACTATCGTAGAATGAAACGCATAACGCGAACGGGTTGTTGAATGAAAGGTTATGCACGTAGAAAGAAAAGTTCGAAATGTTTTTTTGGCAAAAGGTGCCAAATTAAAAATTCCATGATTTTCTGAATTATTATTAAACTTGTTCTAATTTTCGTAATGTTCGCCGTCGACAATAGATTATTTTAAATGAATGGATGTAATCTTTCAATAACAAGTCTATTTCCTTTCACCGTTCCCGTAGTGCTTACAGGACGTGGAACAGTACTACGATTGGCGGTTATTGTTCCAGGAGCAGTTGTAACGTGTGTAGTAGTAGGGTTGGCCACTGTAATAGCGGTTGTGGGTGTAATGTAAATATCGTTACGTCTAGTCAATGTAGATTAATATAAAACAAAAACTGAAAGGTATGTAATTATTGTGACAAGACCAATGTACGATTTTTCAAAAATAAGTAATATCTTCAAAAAAATTATTTTTTCGAGAATTGTTCCGAATATAGGCAGACAATGTCTGTTCTATCTGAAATCGCTGATATTTAAACGTTAAATGACCAGTGAAGCGGGAGGGACAAAACAATTTTTTGTTGTGAGGGCTTCGAGCTGGGTAGAAATAATTCTGAGCTACCCAGAAGGAAACTTCTCAAATAGAGGAAAATGAAGCTACTCTGGAAATATGCAACTTCCTGTATAATCTACAAAAAGTTGCATCTACTGAGGTAATTTAAATCTTTGTCACAAAGGAACCAGAAACTTAACTTAAAAGGTTGGTTTTGGTTCCCAAGTTAGAGTTTTACGTTCCATTTTTATCGCTCAGAACATTATAGCCACGTACCTTATCTACGGGTCCCAATTTTTGGTTTTGGTTCCTTTCCTATCGCTGAGAACATTTTTTCCACGTAAGTGGTCGACGGTTTCAAACTTGTCATCCGAAAATTACATAAATTTATTTTTATTTTCTGTACACAAATAAAACTACAAAACAAACCAAAAAACTACAAAACAAACATTTCCTGATCAGTTTCACAACTCGATAAATACAATACAAAACATCTGCCTCAACCAACCAACTTGTATTTCACTTCATCACTTCACTTTTCTCCTCTACTCAATTCAATTCAATCCAATTCACTGAACCACCCTATTAACATC
>JAULBU010044207.1:0-13959 GCA_032358235.1 Odonthalia washingtoniensis | reverse complement strand
GGATATGAAAAAGGAAAAATTGGGAACCACATAACATGCTCTACTTTCAGGGTGATGGAATATACCCTCAATGGCCTAGTTTCGCCCTGCTTATGGCGAACTCCAGTATTGATTGCGAAAAGAATTATTCATTTAGGCAGGAATCATCCAGGGAAGATATCGAAAGCTCGTTCAGTGTTGTGCAGAGTCGTTTTGAAGTACGAAGAAGGAAGAATCGGCGATGGGAATTAAATGAAACTATACGCATTTTCAATACGAGTGTAACGCTTCATAATATATTAACGCGTGTTAAACAAGCAAGTAATGGTGACCTCGACAACATTACTTCTAATGATATTAATGGTATAATGTAAAAGTAAACTGAATGCATGATTCAATCAGCTGAGGAAATACATACTAATATATTACGAATGGAGAACGAAGTTTCTTGTGACATTGATGAAGAAGCGTACCGATATATATGCTACGAGATTTACAATTCACGGATCACGATGAACATTTCAGGTTGCAAAAAGATGTCGTAGCACATATCGTCGAACTAAATGGATGGGAATAATTTATGTTATATGTCGTTAAAGAAAGCTGAAGAAGAGTAACATGCATAGAAAAGTGGATACGAGATGAAAATGCATATATGTGAAAAGCAAACAAATTGTACTGAATTACGGTTTCTTCGCTTGGATGAAGGTGTTACTAAAGATGGTATCGATATTGATGGAGATGGTAAAAGCTATGATTACAACCATGATATTTCTGTTATTGAATATATAATATTTGACAAATAGTAAATTCATGCAGTGTTTCAATCAAAACCAGGATCATACAACATCGAATTGTGTAATCGTAGTTTACGGACTCATCCACCCTTGCACGATGATACCAATCATTTTGTGAATAATGCACATACATTGAAATGCGTATTAATCCACCATCGAATGAATTTACCTACTACGGTGCGTACGACGAGTAATTATTTTCAATAAAACACACGTTTGCAACCAATCGTTAATAATATTCTAATCCGAAGATGTTGTACATATATGATGTCAGTCTGTAACATATATATGTATTCACAAGTTACTCGTCCGAATCCATTCATTATACAGTCACTAAACTATTCATTTTTTCATGCTATTATTTGTCATGTAATGTATTAAAGGCATCTGTCATCTACAGTTTTACCTCATTCTTCACATATTTGGATAGTACAGGAATATCCATTTAGTTAATTCCAGGTAACGTTAATCCCATCACCTTCACCACATCCAGATATACGAAATGGTTGTATATTACATAGTTTGTCGAGATCAACGGATAAATGAAAGTAACAAATATGCAGGTACTAACATCTGACTTGAGTAAATTGTCAATAGATTTCATTCGATAAGAAACCTTTTTCTTATCTCTATATTCCCACTATTTCTATCTTCGTTATGTTTCGTACAGTTGAGTTATCCAATTATTATATTATATACATATATAATTGTACTTTCCTCATCTTAATAACATATTATATTATAATATATTGGGTCTCATACAACGTTATACTTGAATCTGCATCCACAAAAGTTGTTTAATAAAACAAACAAATTGTTTTCATATTCAAAAACGAAAGAAGTCTCAATAATGCCACCACAATGTTTGGATTGACAATCACATATTGTCAATGTTTCATCTTCACTAACCTTCCACTTGTAGTCAAATGTCGATTCAGAAAATATCTTAATTTCATGTATAGAGTAGAGAAATGCTGATATCCAAATTAATACTCCATCTTCTTGATATGTTTTCGTTATTAACTCACAATTATAATTGCAGCTATGACTAACGTACTTGCACTCATTCGAATGTTTACCTACTCCATCCACGTAGATTTTGTCTTCTATTAACTTTACCATATATTCTGCGCTACATCCCTGTTTCTTATATTCTTCTTCATGCCTGTCGCGTTCCATTCCATTTAATTTTTCTCCTGAATATTCCATTATTATTGTACCCTTGCACACATCTTCTTCAATGAATACTCCCAGACCGCATCTACTTGATGTATTGACAGCCACCATCTTCACGTCCTTGATATATATCTTGTACATTTCTTTTCCTCTTCTTGTTGGACTTCTTTCCCTCACAGCTTTCACGTAATCAAATGAACATTGGGGATGGAGAAACCTGTCCATGATTTCGCTGTTGTTCACGATTTTTTGATTCTTAGTTGGGTACTCCTTCGATATTGAGTAATGTTGCGAATATAAGATATATTTTTATATTGATATAAAAAGAATTGTTAGTAATTATATAGTCGTACGTAAACGATTAGATATTCATAGGTTAGTATATACCTACTTTACAAGTATTATTAAATTATTTCTAATTGTAAATGATACATTAACAATGCAAATAAAATTGTAGTAACTGGTATTTAACCACCTAAACCATATTTATTATCCCTTGCTGCGTTGTTATATTTAATTGTCCCTCTCATAACAGCAACATGATTGTTGACTAACCAAAATGCCATCTAGACTTAAATTATTTGATCACATAATAACCAGATCCCCATTATGTACTACTTGATATAACAGTATCCTTTACTTATTACATTGTTCATCCATAATATTTCAATACTGATCTTTCTTCAAAATAGATGGCGACAACTGCATGTTGCCGATACATTCCTTACATCTTCCGTCCCATTTTCATATCTTTATTATTATATATACCCCTTCTTTGCACATTGTTTATACATATATCTACCGTATCATCATAACTTGTCACAGTTTATAAATGTCTGTATTTTCCTATTACATGTACATTTGCGTTTGTACATGTAATAATACTCCCTGTAACGTAACTGTTATAACCGCCAATTCTATTGCACTTAAAGCGACTAGTTACCTCAATTACGCTCAAAACAATACACATACTTATTGTTGATTTCAATGTATCACATAAAATCGTATGTTTTACTTATATATCTTGCACCACGTTCACAGTTCTTTCCTTAATCGTCATCTGAACTTGACAAATTATTTATATCACAAATTTTTCTTACAATAGAATCATATTCAGGTGTTCCTTTAGAATGTAATTTGAGACTGATGTACAGTCTCTCAACTTTTCTAGTACGACTTTTCTATTTACTCACTTGGTTCATTATTCTATTCGTCTTATCCGTTGCAACTTTGATCATTTTCATTGACTTGTGATTAGTGCCTTCATTATTAGCCTCTTGTTCTTTACGCTTCATTAACTTTAGCCCTAGTGGTCTACTTCCAGACGTCATTACCTCACTCTGTTCAATTCCTTGACTAACATCTCTGTAATTTCTTACGACGTTTTGAATAAGTTCAGATGGTCGATGCTGTTCTTCTTTTATTTGAGATGCGTGTTCATCATTTTCTTGCATTCCATCTGCATTATCAGACTGTGTATCATCTTTACTACTATAACGTGCTGGTTGCATTGTCACTTCAGATGATTCTGTTCCTATTCGCTTGTTCCGATCTACATACGGCACGTATTTCTTGAATCTATCAATTTTAACACAATCATTACTGTCAACTTCCCCAAATTTCGTAATTGTTGGCAGATATTCTGCAGTATCAATATATTTGAATGTTATGCCTATTCCAGGATTGCTATCCTTTTTATGTCTGCGACGACTCTGATATATTGCATGTGTTAATTTATACATTCTTTTCTGTTGTTCATTACCAGTACATTTCATCTTTTGCACCATGTGATAACAGGAATTCCATAGTTGACAATCTTTACTAACAATTGGCCACTTGCTTCTCATTGATTCTTTTCTTCGTTTCAGTCCATATTGTTCCCCACAGCACTTTTCTATTCCTATCCACAACGTTTCCTCTGTCTGAACTATTTTTTGAGTTTGAGAACCCACGCCTTCACTAGTATCAACACTTCTTCGAAATTCCATTGCGGACCCCTTCGCTTTTCTCCTACAATCTTTTTGTTCTTCGAACCTTTTGGCCTTCCATGTCCTATAACAGTTTTCCTTTTACAAAGATTATGTTCATTTTTATCGTGTTCATGATGGGTGTACTTTCCATACTTTATCATCCCATTCTCAATATCTGCACTGTTCCCCTCATGCACTCCATATGTTATTGCTCGATTAATATTGTTTTCAATATCATAGTCCTTTTTTATTTGTTCAATATCCATTATATTTCCCACATTATTGCTGCATTTCTCTACATTACCATTACCAATTGTCGACACAACGTTCGTTATACAAACTCTGGTACCAGGAGGTTCGTTTGCATATTCATCTGCTTCTTTAAAATCATCCCCTTCTCCAGGGTTCCCAGTTCCAATACTTTCCATGTTATTTGTACGAGATGTAGTTGAAAATCGCTGCAATACGTCCATGGTACCATCCCAGTGATTTTTCAAATACCCAGACGGTTCATGAACATCATTACCATTCGCTTTTGAGTCAACGTCAACGTCATATACTTCCACTGTAATTTGCTTATAACGTGCGGTTCTTGTAGAACCTTACGGGTCCCCTTCTTCTGCACAGTCGTTATTCTACCCCCTTTCGTCAATGCTCTCGGCATTGAAATTTACTCCATTTTCATTATTATAACCCTTCCATTTCATATGGTAAGATTTGCCGCCCATTTCTTCTCTTGCTGTTTTTCCAGCTTCATTCTCCCTTTCTACAATTGTATGATCATTATAATCTGCAACATTTCGATTTACATCTTCCATATATTTATTTTGATTTACCATGTTCCCATCTAGCACACATTATGGAGCATCACTGGCAAAGAGATAACCTTTCCCATCTATTTTATAATCGCTTGATCCGTTTACCCCTTCCGTTCCCTCTGTATTATTATCTTCAATCCTCGTATTTTTTTACCACATGTTTTCGTAAACCTCTTCCATCTTCAACTTCCTTACTTACATTCCTTTCCATTTCAGCTGCTTTTCCAGTTCCAAAATCCAGGTCAAATCCACTTTTAGATTCTTCCTCAGCATGACGTTGGTTCCTTTCCTCGTTATTTACTTTACGTTTGATACAACATACATCTTTATGTATGTTGCGATGCTCTATCGTAACTTCTCCACCCTTATTAAAATCTTCAACCGTGTTTACTTCGTTTTCCATTTGTTTCTTTGATGGTTATTCTTTCATTAATTTCATGTATTCATGAAATTTTATCTTACTTCGTGTACTTACAACTGTTTGTGATTCATGCAAATTTGTTGTTATCGCATGACGAACCACATTTTCGCCTTTTGGTATGATTTCTTGGGTTGTGTGAAAAGTTACTACATGCGTAACTGCCTGATAGACGTCATCACTTTCCATGCTACAAATAATATGAAGGAATGACCAGCAATCTGTTAGTACCAGAAAACAGAACGTCTTGCACAACACAGAATTTTTAATTGTTGACGAATCGTAGGATGCTTCGACTCCGCAGATATATGCAAGATATCTTTCGGATTCGTATGCTATAATCTAAAGGCACAACACAAAAAATAGGCATGGGAGTGGAAGAAATAAAAACCGTTCACTTGCGTCATGGAGTTACATACCTGTTCTTATTCCTGTCCACTTACACAGTTTCTATATGTAACTTATTACTTTCCTGTTTCATTACGCTAATTTACAATCTAAATGTATATTACTGTTTTTTCTGTTTACTTGTGTCAAAGCTTTTTCTCAATTTTTTGTCAACATGCTCCGATTCATAGTTTTGCACGGCACAGCCGATTTTTTCATTGATTAATCTTTTCACAGTGATTTTTAATTATCTTTTGCGTGGGGTACCGAATTATGACGTTGATTTTGATGTTGGGTTTTTGAGAAAACTCAACAGAAAATTCAGCTCCTTACTGTATCCGTTACAAAAAAAATATTCGTTGAAAAGTATTTTATTAACCGGTGCCAGGTGTTGAGTTTGAAACTCAACAATGAAAACTCAACGCATAAGGGCATCTTTAGCTAGGTGATGAGTTCGCTGATGAGTTTGGAAACTCATCAATGTGGCACCAGTTAATAAAGGAGTTTAGGAGGGATGATTTTAATTAAATGGTGATGAGTCCATTGATCGTTTTTCCGGATAACCCCATCAACGGACTCATCACACTCAATTGTACGTTGTCAACGAATTGATAAAGTTTCATGGTTGTTGATATAGGCCAATGAAAATATTGCAGATTGGAATAGGAACCGTTCGGAAGGATTGTGTTGACAAATACAGTACGTAAATTGGTGAAACAAGTAGACACTGAGTACAGTTGGAGTGTGAAGGAAACTTGTACTGTACATAAACAGCAGATATAAAACCAGCAGTGACGAGACTGTCAGTGGTACGAACGTTATGTAATCATGTGACGGTGTGTGTCACAGCGGCAGAACCATTCGTGTGGAAATGTATACTGTAGACCGATATCAGCAATATTATTCAAGTTTCGACGTCAGTGATTCCAAACCGTACTGGTAAAAGCAATTGGTAGTTACAGATCGAAAACGCAACAATGGAATGCATAGAAGTTTTCCAACCAGAGCGCAGCTACACGCAACGTTAGGATGTCGAATAGAGTGCAGAGGAGTTTATTGCAACTTCATATATTACTGCCGGCGGCTGTGAAGAAGGTTGTGGACAGCGAGGTGAACATGATCGGTCTGTTACGAAAGAAATACGGGAGTTCAACCTCCTGGCTATTTTAATGGAGAGTGAATCCGGGCCCTGTGACAGAAGAGACAGAACAGATGAAGATAGCAATGCGACGAACATTCGACTGGAAACCGTACGGAATAAAGCGACAAACCGTTTGCAAGCCTCTAATCGTGAACAGAAGGAACCAAGTGGAAATGTGATGCATGAAGAAAGTAGATATGTTCCGTGCAATGACGATTCATGTATAGTAATAAACCGTCAGAAGTTATTGCAAGAACGGATGAAACACGAAGAGCTTGTAGGCGTGTTGAGACATAAGACGGAAATATTGCACATAGTATGGAAAATGAAATATCTCCAGTTAGAAACACACCGAGACGGATTCACTACACTTGAAGTGGTGGGAGAGTATAAAGGAGTGTAGTGAAAATAGGGAGGCATAGGACACGCCAGACGTGAGTAACGGACAGATGGGTCAGCGAAGCAGAAGTTGGACTTTTGTGAAATGGGGCTTGGAAGCACTTTAAAATGGCAAACCGCATGGATCAAAGAACTACAAAACGGCAGTATGTCTGAATCCAGTGACGACGGACATAATGAACAGCACGGTGAGCATGTCGTGAGTAATGAACCTGCCGGTGGTTTTAATGTTGGGAATGTTAGAACCAAAACGGAAGTACAAAATAAACAGGAACATGTTACTCGTGATGTGACTAATATGACAGATGATGGCATGAGAGGAGAAAGTGAAGACAACCTGAAGACAATATATAAAAGTGATGCGGGGAGGCCGTGCGGATCTAGAAACCAAAAGAATTTGAGAACCGATCCGGTAGAAGAGAAACGTAGTGGAACACAATGGACACCGAGGGAGGCCCTTATTCCACCAAAGGCATGGTTATTGCAGTCAAAAGAGATAGTACAGCCATATGATAGTCTACGGAATGGGATTACACATAAATGCACCGAAAAATACGGTTTGATACGTAGTATGCATTCCATACGGAGCAAGTGGCCCGTACTTCATTATATTTTCAACTGCGGAACGCTTGCTACAAACAAGTCCTTATGGAAAACCGTATCGAAAATTCGCAAAAAAGTGACTTGGAAATGCGATATATCAATGCCGGTGTTGACGTGTAAAAGAAAGTAATCCAGGAAGAGGAATCAGCTTCAAATTCATTGAAGTCGCCGAATATTTGTCAATCATACAAAAGAATGGTGAGGTTGATGAAAACGGTGGTGCTTTAATGAACCGTACGGGTCGACGAAGTCCTGTACAAAGTACAATTGACAGTCCCGTGGAAAGCAATGTGCGGGGTGGTGTAAATGGAAACAGAAGCACAAAATCATTGGATGAGCGGGTTGTATCAAGTAAAAATGCTTGTTCAGTGTCTAGATTGAGAAACAGTCGCGGTACTGTTCAAGATGGTGCTGTTGAAGAGAATCACGACATGAATAAACCGACCAGGTACGGTGGGAGCTATAGTAGGGGTGGTGGAGATCGAAGTCTAACTCCACAGTCCAGGACTATCCGCGGTGTTGGTGACATTTATGGAGTAGTGAGTGAAGGGTTGTATGATAATATACCGAACGGAATTAAGACATTGAAAAAGAAGATTAATCAAAGAAAAGTGGAAGAAATGATGTTACATGCAATGGCTGGAGTCCGAACGGAAATGAAACGTACTAGCGATCTTATAAAATCCATTGATATCCGACAGGAATGAACTGCAACGAGGGACAGCATGTACATTGCGATGCATTTCTTGCCGAAAGAAAGCGAAGAATATAAAAAGATTGTGAGGAAATTCTAACAGCAATTAATAAACTGACACACGGAAATGGTCAAGAAGATTGATTTTAATGGCAGATGTTTTATGAAAATGTCAGACCAACCCATCTAAGCTTGCGTTAAATTTTACCAAATTGGATTTTAGACGGTAATGACCCTCGTGGTCGGTGAACATCATATCTCGCAATAATAAACGGTCTTCTTCTGTCTCTAATGATTCGTTTCTGTTATTGTTTTCTGTTTTTATGTTCTGTAACATTTCTGTAGCAGATTGTTCCATACGATTCTGTTCAGTCGTCAGTATTTGTATTATATCCGAATCGGTAACAATATCGCCGTTTCCATCCCCGAACTGATTAATGCGGATCAACATATTATGTAATATGACGCATGTGTTTGATATCCGTATAGTTTCATTCAATTCCCAACGTCTTGTTTCTAGTCGAAGAATTTTGAATCGGGATCGCATTATTCCAAAGAGACGTTCAACATCCTTCCGTACAGATTCTTACTTGAAGGAATATTTCCGTTCAATCTGGTCGTTGGAATCAGACATTGTCCGTGCAACAAGTGGAAAATTCGGGAATATTTCATCAGCCAGCAGGTATAGGAGATTATGGGGTAAAGAGTCTGGGGCTATTTCGTAACCATCTGTGACGGTAATGTAGAAAAGTTCCAAAAATATGACCTAAAGCAGTGAGGAGCGAGCCAAAAAAATTTAAGTAGTTGTCGGTATCAGGCCGTGCGGAGAACTATGACCTCCAGTAAAGGCTGTGATCAAAAAATCCCTTGCATTGGACAGTTGCACTCTTGGAATCCCTTGTGTTCAGATGCTGTCCTTTCATAGTTGCGGGACAGTTCTTCCATGTCTATTTCATGCAGTCGACTGACCCAATGCAACCTGGAAAGTCGATATCAGAAAAGTATTCCTGTATTGTGTGAATATCTCCAGATCTAGGAAACCTGTTAAAGAACCGAGCACCATAAATCTGGATGACTTCCACACATAATTGTCGAAAGCACAACCGAACGGAATTGTAGTACAATGCACCGGTACTAAAGGTGTTCGGGACCTTTTTCCATAGTAACCCGTGTTGATATACATTACACCAAAGAGAGAGATACTGGGAAATCAGGGTGGCATCCCGGCGAACGATAGGAGTTGTCTTATCAGGCTAACGGCAAGTATCGCTGGAGGTTAGAGTGGGTGGTATGGTGGCCCCGTGATATCGGGGTTCAAAATGCTTCTAAAGTGGTGGGTAATCATGCTTCGCTAGTCTAGTCGAATCTGTGTCAGCTCTGGTAAGGCGGAGGAGTAGAACGGGCGTTATGTTGAGCCGAGCTAATAGCGACGTGTGTAAGGCGTGAATGACTGACTCTCACAGATGGGGTTAGATGTCTATCGTAGCCATAGTGGCTTCGCTGTGACGGTCGAAGGCAAACTTTGGGTATAGAATAAGTCTCAGTAATTTTTTATTTTATTATCGTTAAGGGAATCCACGACGAAGACCCCCCTTAAGTAAGCTTTACTCCTCGCCTGATGGCGGGAGGAGGAGCATACAGTACACTAAGTACAGTAAGGTACTGTACTGAGTGTACAGCTGTACAGAAAATACGTGGACGGTGGTTTAATTACCCGAACTAGGCCAAACGCAGAAAAGATGACAAACGTGACAAAAAGTGTGACCAGGCGTGACGAAAAGTGACCAAAGCGATAGAAGGTGCTGACATCGAATTTGAGGTCGACTACGTTCACGTGTAGCTATCAGTTGCACCACACCTCCCCTTATCAAGAGTAAGGTGCAATGCGCGAACCCGAATGGCCGACAAATTTGAATGAAGAGAGCGTTTTCTCGGCTTATCAACGGTCATCTGCTTATCCAAATTAAATTTTGTCTGTAATGTAATCCGATTTCAATTGAGAGCGTCCTTTCATTCGCCGTATCCCGGCTTCTTTGTTTGGCCATTTAAGCTTCATAGCTGCCGTGATGACAGGTGGGACAGTTCCAATCTCTCCAACTACTGGAGTCTCGACCGGAACAGACGATATTCAACAATCAACATCGGGTACTTCTGCCTCCGCTGAAGAAACTCCCCCAACAGAACCTACCTCTGCGACAGCGTTAGGAATGCTCCCTGAAATTACTCTAGATATAACTTCGCGAACGCCACGTGCGGCGGATGGAGTCAATTCACCAGTACCTAACCCTCCTGAAGAAGTAACGTCTACAACTCCTCCGGAAGATCCGAGAAGGCAGACCAGTTTTTTGGCTGGTACAAATAAGCAAACCCCGCACCGGTTGCGTTTGATGATGTAGGAACCTTCGATGATCGGGAAGTGTTCGGCCAGGCGCCATGGTTTGACATGGACGATGTGAAGGACAAGACTGTCGTACCTCGTTATGCTCACTGTCAATGTTAGCACCATCGAACACTTCCGTTCGTGCCACGCTATGATGATGATGGTGCGTGATTCGCATGATGATGGTGGTACGGATTAGATGAAGAGGACGATGCGTATTAGAGATGATGATGGTACGGATTAGACGACGAGATGGTGCGCATTAGTGATAATGGTGATATGGATTTCTGATAACGATGGTATGTATTAGATGACGATGATGGTGCGTATTAGGACGATGGCGTGTGATTATCACGCGCATATACTATGATAGTATTAGGAGTACTGTCCGTGATAGGGATGGAGGATGGTGCGTAATAGTGACGGAGGATGGTGCGTGATAGTGACGACGATGATGCATGGTAGTATTAGGACGATGGTGCGCGATTGTGACGATTATGGGGCGTCATTAGTGAAGATGATGGTGCGTGATTTGCATGATGATGGTGGTGCGGATTAGTGATGATGGTGTGTGGCTTAATCATGATGGAGATGCGGATCAATGATGAGGTGGTGCGTGATCAATGATGATTCTAGTGCGTGATCAAATGATGATGATGATGGTGCGTACATCTGGAAGTGATGACGACTGTCAACGACGAATGTAGATGACAACGATGACGGTGAAGTGGTAACGCATACGACGACGATAGGCACGAAGGGGAGTGCACCGCGGTAGTAACCATAACCGCGAACAAGCACGGAAGGAAAAAGAGAACAACAGACAAACAGAGTGAGCGTATAAGGAATTCTCATACCCTACTACAAATTACGGTGTTTCGTACTGACTGTCAGGCGACACATCATTTCATTCAATTACCGAATGACATTTTTGTACACGTGGTAAGTTAAAAATACTATTTACTGTTGATCGAATAACGATCTTAGCACAATACTATTACACGTTTATATGTAGTTTGAACTATCTCGATTGGAATTATTCCAATCCCAAAATTCTGATATACATACCTTTCCCTCATCGTGGACGAAGAAAAAATAAACTGAGTTAGACACATTTTGACACTTGAATAATTAATTTTTGTTTCTCATCGATACTCCAAAAGTATAACCGGACCTAATTTGGATTGCCAACTAAATCCATCATCGCCTACCGCCAGGTAATAACCAGCGGTATAGCGAGAGCGTCTTATCGACGTTTGTTGTAATTCCCACAAGTTACATCGGGAGGTGGTGACCCGCCTTCAGACAAACAAACTTCATCGTACCAGTTCTACGACTCACATAGCCAAGAGGTACTATTTATCGAGCGGAAGCGACATAGGGATCACTAACCGGACCAGGCTTTTTTCTCTAAAACCTCCATAATTGCATAACATCGTATTTATTCACTCAACCAATACCCAGACTGTGACTACTCCTTGACAGAATCGACACCTACAAGGGGCTTCATTCTCGGTGGTATACTGTTTAGCGCGATCGGGACGGAATCCTAGCGTCGCCAGTATTGTTGTTATGACGATTAATTGCGCATCGGGAACGGTCGGACCGTAACAGGTGCACGTATAGACTTTGCAAAGGCTGCGCATGCCGGTTTGAACCGTTTTCTGGCCTTCACTCCTTTACCCGCGAATATTCGCGGTGATCTATTCCTCTATTGCACCACGGGTGAGATGGAGTATGTGGCTTATATTGATCGCGTGACAGCTGAGATGTTGGAAAGATAGCGTGGTCAGCTGGTGGTATCCAACGATGCGATGTTGTTCACCAAGCCGTCGGTCAAGGCGGAATTAAATTACTTCCGGAAGGATTCTCCTTACTCGAAAGTCCAGGTTCGTGATGAGCGTCGATTTAGGTCAACGTATGGGATGGTGGCACCGTATCAGTGCGTCACGCATGACCACCTTCTCCCCAACTCGTGTGCGAATGGTTTGGTCAAGTTAATCAAGAACTGGGGCCGTGTTGAGGTTTCCAGGGGTTGTTTTGTCGAGCTCCCGCTGTGGTTCTCGTATGTCTGGACCGAGATGCATAGCGATTCCAACAGTGGTTGGTGGGTTGTGGATTACACAGAAATGGTGGCTAAGACTGCCGTGTTCCATCTTCAGGAAGCCTATGATAACTACCAGCTCTGGGCTGTATCTCCTCACATGATTGGTTTCAGTAGTGAGCTGGATTTGCTTCCAATACTGGGTAACCAGGCCAATGTTGACAAGTTTCGCAGTATCTTTCTTGTGATTTAAAGGGCCAGTTTCGCTAGTCTGTTCCCCACGTGGCTAGCACGGGGTGGAAAGCGTGATGACAGTTCTCCTGGCCATATTGGTCCAGGAGCAGATTGGATGTATAATGATCCCGTTGCGTGTCATGAGATTGGTGAAGCTGAAGCACGGCGTCTAGCCGCGCATACGAGAACTCCCATTGCGGATGGTTTTCCGGTTGATTTCAACTTTGATATAGCCCCTGATTGGTGGGTTGACGACAGTGCCGGTAGAAACCGTGATGATGATGTTCAGGACAGTGATGCAGGTATTGGTACCTGGAAAGATGAAAATACTGAGATAGTTGAATCGGAACATTCAGTTGTTGCTACTTACCAGTATGGTGGCGGTACTCAATCTGTTGTGATTTACCTTGCACGTGCGGCAGTTGCAGTTGCTCCTCTGACGCCTTCTGTGGTTGTTGAACATGGTACCCCTTCTAACGCTGACGTCGTCCGTCAGTTTCTTCGTGCATTTGGTGTAGACGAGCGTCATCTCACGGGCAGATGGATCGAATTACGCGATTATTTCCGCAGAAGTTTTTCTGAGCGGCACTGAGTGCCGTGTCGTTGTTTGTTTCTGCCATCGCGTAGTTGAGGATTAGCTGATTCCTGCTCCTTTGAGGTAGAAAATAAAATTGTTTTCTTTTTAGCTAGAAGCGCCAGCCGCCTCCCCTTTGGATGGGGTGGCCGTTTTTGATTGCCGTCCATCGTCGGATGTTGTTTCGGCTGGCTCCGTCTAGGAGGTTAGGAACGAAAGTAAACGGGAACTATGTTGGTGTATGCCAGTACGTACATGTCCAAGGAGGCTTCCGCGAGGCGCACAAACATGTGATTGAATGGGATGGCCCGGCGACGTTTTCGTAATTTACACGAATGTATGACG
>JAULBU010044185.1:0-13961 GCA_032358235.1 Odonthalia washingtoniensis | reverse complement strand
TTGTTTTGTATAAAGTAGTGTGTATATTTAGCGTATGTGTACTTCAAATAGTGTGTATTTAACAGATCTTGTTTAGTGTATGTAGAAAAGTGGTAAGGAGGATTAAAAAGATGGTGAAATGGGTGGTAGTGCGATAGGTGATAGAAAAATGAAGGATGGTGACATAGAATATGTTCGTGTTGCATACGAAGAATTGTACTAGGCCGATACCATAAAATTTCTCTTCAAACAGAATCGCTGTGCTTTTAAGAACAGGGAGCAGAAGTAGAGTCAAAATATGAGCTGAATGACGAGTGCAGCTTTGAATGGAATAGTAGGTATGGTCTAGATGGTCATAGAAGGTGAAAACTACTGGTGCAAACCATAGAAGAAGTGTATAGAAGTGTATTCAGAAAATTTTCTATATGTCAAATCCCATCTTAGATTTGACTGTATACTGTAAATGCTGTTTGTTTACGGGACGATTCTATCTGTAACCGGTAAATAAAAGTGATGGGTTACAATGCCAATAGCTTGATCTCCCAGACCTATATGTGCAGTTCGCACATCTACGGTCTTGTCTTCGATGACAAGTCGGATAGTACGTAGGGTCGCCCGTCAATAACAACTCGTTAGAACATTATTACAGTACGCCATACAGATGAACGACGTGTATCTAATACCTATCTTTTTGATTTTGATTCTGGTGAGAGTGTGCTTTTTATTCGAGCACATCGGTGATGGGGGATGAAAACACTAGGGTTAATCGGTGCGGCAGCCATTCTGGTAGTTGTATACTAACTGCCGGCGGCTAAATGACAGCGGTGTAAATATCGCACTGTAAGTCTGTAATTTGCTCTAGATAAAATTAATGATAAAACGTTCGCGGTCACCAACCCATATTGTGGCCTAGTGGTCGGAATACACCTGGCTAGACGGTAGATTGGAAGTTCGAATCCACCCGGGTCCATACCTGAAGGTAGAGGCAACTTGTGGGAGTTGGACCCGGTCCAACTATCACAAGTTCAAATAGCAATGCCGGTCCAATGGATTGGCATTGCTCTTTGTGGCGATTCCGCATTTTTTTACCTGATACATGGCATGGTTTGATTGGTTCAGCGTCTGTCCATATTACCACGTGTCAACATCCCATTGGCTGTTCGCTTGGACGCGGGAATGTGCCTGCATGGCGCGTTACACGACGGAGCCTGTCTGACCAGTGAAGTTCTGGGCGGCTGGTTTATTGTTTTTGATGAAATAAAGTCTCTTGATATTTTTCTGTGAAATAGAGAACATTCATTTATAGATATAGTTACTCTTTTGGTGTTCTCACGTGAATTAGAGAACATTCTCTTATAGATGTTTTCACTAGAACTATCGAATGTAACAATGACACGGAATACAATTCATAAAATAAAATGCAATGTACTGTTTATTTTTCAAACTTCCAGCATAACAGTAAGACGTACTGTATTGGACACTATCCATCTCAATTGAACACCGTAGACTGATTTTACATAACACGAGTAGCTCAGGGAAGTGCGTATAGTGTAACTGAGGAAGGCACTGACACTGAAATTTGGAGGTTCCTTATTCAAAACAGATGTTGTCTCAGTTGAGGATTGATTGTTTCATGTACAGTGGTGATAGAAAAACAACCTGGAACACTAATTAACCTGGTGAGAAAACAACCAGAACGGAGTCGTCTCTTACAAGTTGCAGTTTTCATGCAGTCCATCACACCGGAAACACAAAACTTATAAAAGTGATGAATCAAAATTGGATCAAGTTAAATTTTATATTTGAATTATATAATCCTCAACTTAAGCCACTACTGTCATCCGCTCTGAATTGAATTGTCTTCTTATTATTCATCACAAGTCCTTTTACCCTTTCTGTTTATACTTTCTACTAAGTATCCTTAGTTTGATATCTCGCTGCTTAAAATTGTGATGGTCCTTTGTGAAATTTATTTGCATGATATTGAACTCAATGTGCGCTCTTTCTGATGCTATCACAATTGCAACTATAATAAAGTACCCGGATTTTTCGCTGTTCTCAAACAACTTCGGTAAAGCATTACACAGAACCAATTTTCCACAAGCCTTTCGAACTGCTAATTCATCCCATCAGAATCAACCGACTACAACGTTGTGATAACCTTTCCTCCCATTTTCCTCATTTGTCGGCGTGAGATCCTATTGGATATTTGTGGTAAAGACCAAGGGTCTAAACTTGAATTGTGGTTGAATTTTAAATATTTCTCTCGGAAGGAAAACGGAGATATTAAATGACAATAGTCTATTAAACAATGGAAACATAGAGAGGTAAGAAAGAAGAGAGAATACCTAATAAAAGCTACAATATCATTCACTTTTCCCAATAAGAGTTCCGGTTAGCTCAGTTGTTAAGTATAGTTTTTTCTAGTCATGGGCCCAGGTGAGAAACATTCAATGCTTCCTTCTCGTCCCCAATTTACTTGGGACATTAAGACAGTTCCTTGGATTGATGGAAAAGGATACCAACACGAGTATTAAAAAGCTGTAAATCATTGGTGCTCCTTTCAAGATAACTCACCTGACAGCAACTCCAATAAAATTGAAGAAAGCAACCATGTAATTGTTCTGCAGTCAAATCTATATTGAAGGGCTAAAGATTTGTGAAGGTATTCCCTCAGACAAAATTGCATCAGAACGTGGATTTAAATTAATTGGCAGCTCAGTTCATAAAATGGATCATCTATCAGTAGTTTCCTAGGTATTTCAGTAACCTCAAGCTCTCCATCTCGTCTGACGTGACTAGAACAAACAATTTAATTATTTCGAAATGCGATTTGGAGTTCAACTAGCAAGATGCAACTCAGTTGGTGCCTCAGTTTCTTTATCTGGATCAATTGGTGCTCTAGACCTTCTTGTCAATGCAGAAGTATTTGGAAGTCAAAGAATCTCAAGGTTAGCAGCAGCAGCACCTGGTAACAGTGTTTTGACTATGGACACCCCTACTAATGATTTTATCAAGTCTATCAGCTATGGGACAATTGTATCCATTCTTAGTCGGTATGATAAGCCTGAAAGTTAACCTAGCTCGTCAAATTCAGCTTCATTTCACTCTGCAACAACTGGTCACCCAGAAACAACTCAGAATATTTTCACAACCGCCAACTTGGAAAATGACAAAAGTCTAATTTCAACTACCGTGACAAGAACCACCAACAGTGACAATACTGAAAATCAGAAAAATAGTAGCAAGTTCAGCCGCACTGGGAAATATGGTCACTGCTAAATCGACCATGACCGTGATGACTCACTTAATCATGGTGTAACATCATCAGATATCCCAATCAATGCATATGAGTGTCAAGATCGCACGAATACTTTTAATTGCCGTAACACCAGTATCACTGGTTCTGGAAGATCTCCGCGTTCCATCAATAGAAATTGAAAATCATTTATGTATCTTTTAATTCACTATGGATCAGCTACAATTCAGGATGTCTTAAGCTTTCTGTCACTACCCTGGAAGTTGTGTGGACAATTTGCTCCCCATTTCAAGAAGTGTGCTCTAGTAACTGAAATCATTCCCTCCCCATATGTTTTTGTGAACGAACTTCTGTTTCCAATATTACAGTAAACGAGTGTTCCATAATACTGAACGATTATTTAATGTTCAGGAATTGTATTTTGTGCAAACACACCCAAACCAGCCGTCTCATGTTTGATTATAGACGGCTTAAGTGTCAAACCCAAAGCCCAGTACTCCATTGCTCGTATACCTTCTATTAGAATTCCGTTAAGTGCTTGCTTCCATGATAATTTCCACACACTCCATGGTATTGCATCACTGTTATTGAACAACCTTGGTTCTCCAATAAACTGCAAAATGAAGTGGCGTATATGTCTGGTAAAATTTTGAACAGTAGGGACATCTGGTGGGACTTCCCATATATCTTTCCTTTTTTAGCTTCAATTTCCTCCAACTCTCTAATAAAAACACTTGAGTCTCGAAGAACAGCATCACTTCCATTAATATCAGAATCCTTGTTTAGTAACTGACGGTAAAAACAGCAACCAGTTGAATCCAAGAATGTTCCAAACATGAAACGTCCATATAGCAACCAACAAACTTCCTGTGATTTGGAAGAAGAATACAAGACATTGCCACTGAAAATGTACCCGCACATGGATCCACAGTCAACTCACCAGGGCGTGTAAAATTCTCGATGATATCCGACATCCATTTCGTAGCTTTCTGTTCTGTTCGAAGTAGTGCTCTTGCACCAGGATTATTCTGTTGAGATTCATTTAAAATATTTTCGTTGTTGGGCACCCTCGGAATGTTGTTCATCTCAATGCATGTTCCTGGATGACTTTTTTGAATGGAACCTGTTCAATTACAATTAACTCTTCTTAATGATCCGTTCCACTCCATCTCAGCCTTCCATAAATGAACTGCTTGTTCAACCACTGATAGATGAGTTAGATGGGGCTGCCTCGGATCCGTATTGAAAGAACCCCTTTTCTTATTGTAAAACAGGGGATTTTCCTCGACATAGGCTAAATGTTTTTTCGTTTTTATACCTTTCCCTACTTCATCATACTCGGGGTTGTCCAACGGAACCAATTGCTTCTTCTACTTGAAGTGTTGAACCCATAATGGAAACTGCAGCGTGGAGCGAAATATATGTACATGACTTCCTTCCATTAAAAGTGTTTCACAAAATTCCATGAACAGTTTCATGTATTCTTCATCAAATTGATCGTGTTTCGAGTTTTCGAATTGTTGATCAAACCTGGTGTTGTCTGGAGAGTCTTTCAGTATGAAATCCACTATCTCTTGTAAAGATTCACCCATCACATGTTCATGAACATCAACAAGATCTGCAAATTCCACATCGTTGCAACTGCAATATTTCTGCATTGCAGCCTTCAAAATGTCCATATCCTTACGATTAACTGGCCCCAGCTGCAAACAATCCGTAGTTTGTATCTCACCTTCTTTTCTTGCCTTGGTTGAATCGTTAGTGTCGTCCAAACTTTTTGGGTAAATAACCAAATAGTCCATATGTATATCATCTTTCCCATCACTAGTTTGTATATGTTTACAGATATTATGTGCCGTACTCATCTTTTCCATACTTGTTGAACATTTTCGCATATTGCCATCTTTAGCAGTTCGGGGAGAAATGTTTTCATCTTGGAGAAGCGACATCACCGGAACGTCGTCAGCCTTGTTCTTATCCAGAACATTAATCTTGAGAGGATCTGTAACATGTTTTGGCAAATTTCAAAAGCATTACGTAAATTCTAAGGTGTCCTCACCAAGAAGGGTAACAGAAACTCAGGCGTTGTCTGTTCCTTCAAATCAGCGTCATAAATTTCAGTGTTGGTCAACAACTCATAAAGCGTACCGAAGAAGTAATTGGTGATGTAACTAAATGCGGTATCCTCTTGTTGTGTACGTTTCCAAGCTTCCGGAGATATCAAATCTTGTGTAGTGACTGGAACAATATCGTGAGCAAATGTCTGTTCTTGATTGATGGAATCGAAACCATCCTCTCTTGGTTCAATTACAACGAATGTTGAATTGTCGTAGCTGTAATAGGCATAATGTAGAAACAGTTGGCTTGGTAGTTCAATGTTGATTCCTCGTCCTAGTCGAGTCCATAGCTTGATCAATGTATGAACGAGGAAACCAATTTTTGTACCCGTATCATGTTTCAGACTTATGAGACGCTTCTCCTTTGTTTTCTTCATGAATGCATTAGTGATAGAAACGCTGTGAAAGTAAAGCATGCATTCGAAAGTTTTTGAGCATGACATACCATGTAAATTGGATTGGCGCCTCTCTGAAGTTGATTGAAAGACTAGGTAAAAACATTTGTGCCAACCAACAATCCAGTTGACGTATCCTTCGTTTCGGACAAGTTGTTGAAAATTTCCATTATGCTTCCATCTCTTTGCGCATATGTATATATTGTTAGAGAGGCACGGGCTATCTGCCGAACTTGTTGTGTACCAAGTTTCGCTAAAGTCTTGTCCACATTAGGTCCAGAAACGGGGAAAAGTGCATGTTTCAAGGTTTTCCCCATTTTGTTAGCCTTTGTTTCCAATCTTTTCGTCACTTGAATATTAATTGGGTCGGTATCCGAACGGACCAATTTCAAGTATGATTTAAAGGAGCTGTTTCTATAGTTGAATTGTGCATCTTGAAATGCCTTAGATCCGAAGTTATGTAATAAATCAAATATGATAAATCTTGTGATTTCACATTCAGCTTCTGATAGAAGTTGTGTATGAATTGATCCTGCGCTATGTGCAGGAGATGAAGATGAATCCATTATATTGATAAATGGGGAGTACGATTGAAAATGTTGGAGATGGTTTGTTGAGTTGATTAGGTAAGACCTCTTGAATAGCCTCTGTCACATAAATTGTTGTAAATAGCATAATATTGAACGTTTGTACAAATAAACGGTTGCAGAAATAAACGGGTTTGATTTTGTGACCGTGTTTTGATGTTTGACATAAAAAGTGTTGAGGAGACGTGAACTGGAAAATGGTAACGGCCGATGTTGGCTCCTGTGATCAGTATGCATTAACGTGTAATGGTTTATTTATATCTAGTAGATGGTTGTAGCAACCGTTCTTATAATTTTAAGAATTGAAAAAAAAGTTCAAAATTTTTGTCCAGCTGGACGGGGAATTTTTGCAAAAAAATGCTTTTTTGAATTTTTTGTAGCAATTGCTTTGTAGAAAAATATTCGAAAACGAATTCCCCGTCCAGTTGGACAAAATTTTCAATTTCAAAAATAGAAATAGTAAAACTCTTTCAAAATGAAATGATTATTACGACATGGTAATTTTTATTAACCTGGTTTCAAGCAGCTGTTAACGCAGGGAAATGTCGCAACGTGAAAGGAATGACAGTTAGTAAAACATAAAATATCAAAGTCTCTTTACTGTTTTTGTATGAAGATGGTGTACATTTTACTATATTGGTCAAGACATCACCAAAAAAAAGAGAAGTAAAAAATGGTAGTATGCCAGGCAGCACAAATTTTAACCAAGTGGTGGCATTATCACCTTTGCATATCCGTAATCCATATCATCACCATTATTTTCTTCGTGATCATCTTCATAACTACCTGCATTAGGAGGGCTGCTTGATTGTTGTAAAACATTGTTAATTGGACGTTGACCTCTCCGCCGCCGTGACCGATAAAACGCATATGAAATGGCGTCTCTCAAGTTACTACCTTCGGGAATGATATACATATGAGCATGAAATTCACTCCATTCCGCACCAGCATGTTGGACATAGCCGTGTCCAATGGAAATAGATTGCCGGGGGATAATAATTTTGTCCAATTCGAGGATGTTTTCTAAGCGAACTTTTTCTTCATCGCTTTAATAAACATACTGTTGGGACTCCGGTTCAATCCATAGTGATATAGCTTCATCTGTGGTTGTAATTGTGAAGTATCCAGGCAAAATACTGTCTCTAACGTCAAAGTCGTTATGACTATGCTGCGGTAGACAATCTCTACTAGTGAAAATAAATCGACCCCCTGCTATTCAAATTTCTGTACGCCATTTTGCATTGTTATCAAAATTCATCAATACACACGTCTAATCCATAGGTCTAATGCTGTACGTCTTTTTGCCAAATGTACATACAATTAGGCTTCGAACAGTTTTTCCAGTAATGTTCTTGTACTGGAGTAACGGCCAGTTCCCTTGTTCTTATTATCTGCATCATTTTCAGAATCGCCTCTGTTTATGATCGGATTCCAGTCTTGTCTGTTCTCTTCATCTTTCAAGTGATCCTCCCCTGGAAATGTTTCTTCCACTTCTTTAAAAAAAGCGCCAATTCTTATCCTTGGGAACCCTTCAAAACAATCTTCTCTTTTCTAGTTTGGTAATTCTAACGGGTAAGATATGCCATCAAGAATATAGTACCCTTCACTATCTATTTGTTTCTTCTTCCTAGCAAAGAAAGCTTGTCTAAAACCTCTATTTTTTCTTCCTAGCAAAGAAAGCTTGTCCAAAACTACTATACTCGTCAATATATGCATAACCCCAACGTCCGACATCATCCAAAAATTGAAATGCCTCAATATGGTCTATTTGCTTTTTTGCATCCCACATCCATGCCAGATTTCTGATTTCTAAGATGAGAACATACTCGAAAAAGATATGCAGACGATTACCATCGGGGATAAATGCTGACCTTAGTAACGTCTGGGTGCCCATATTGTTATATTTTGACGTACAGCTTTGACATCACCAGGAATTCCACCATACACAGATCTTTCTCTGTTCCTCGCTATTTTTTCTTCCAATTTTTCACCCTGCTCAGTTGTGTACCCGAACTTATGCCTTCGATGTAGCGACATGCGTTCAATCTTAACTACATCTTAAGACCGTTGAGCCATTTTCTGTTGTTGTCGTGAACATCCGTGTGGTGGTATCGTAGGAGGAAAGGAATTATAGAACGGTTCCAGGTCTTCTCTACGTTGCCGAGGTGCTTGAGATACCGGTGGTTCCAAACGTTTCGTTTGAGGGGCTGGTGGATCCAAATCTAAATCCAAATGTTTTATAATTTCTTGTAATGCCTTTCAGTTATTCTTCGTGACATTTCTTGTAGGTACAGGGGTGAATCATCGTCGCTATAAATTATGATAGCGGCTGGTTGTTTTCGTTTATTTCCACTTCTTTTTCTCACTTGACGCCCTCCATGCACCCCCATTCCCTCGTTCGTTTTCTCAGTGGTTGATGGTTTGGGTTCTTCGAAAATTTGTTTCCTAATATTCATAGCAAGTGTTGCATGGCGATTTTCGGCACGGACTTCCAACTTGGCGGCATTACTACCTGATCCAAACTCTATTAATTTCATATGATTGCAAAAACTAGTATGAATATTCTGCGATCTTGACTTCGTCTCTGCAATGACTATTTCGATGAGTTCCTTCGTTGTCTTCGGTACGATTTCTTGTTCGAGGTCACAGCCATTATTTACAATTTTTTCTAACTGTTCATTTATTGCCTTTAAGAAGGTAACACCAACAATGTATAAATAGTTGGCTTAGAACGACCCCCTGTTTCCACCTTGAAAATATGCTTGCGCCCCATCGAAAAGAAGCATGATATCTTCCTCTGTCCCATTCAAGAGGAAACCACTGTCTAAATATGTTACTTCTAATTTTACAGACTCTTCCCCATCCCCCAATTTTTCAATTGTCTTCAACCTTGTCATAACAGACTCATATTTTACCAACATCTTCGGAACACTTGCATAACGATCGTAAGTACTTGATCCCTTATTACCCAGGAAATTGCATCGTCGCATGTCGTTCGCAATATCACTTGTCCTTGTCAACACAAACGATTTACCATACTCTTCCTTGAAAGTCTCAGCATATCTAATGACGCTCGACATTAGATCAATAAATGATACGTCTTTCTTCGTCTGTGATGAGCAAATGTTCTTAGTGCGACTAAGGATGATCACCTCCCATGGTGTCATCGAGATGTTATCTCTTTTGGACTCTATTACAGCACGAATAGATTCCCTTGTCCATTCCAACATCTTATCAGTCTCCCTTTTGGACAACATTTGAATTGCAGCAAGTTGATGACAACCGTCGACAACAATCAGTGTGTTTTCTCTCGTAAACACAGTTTACCATTGTCCCGAGTAAACATATAATCGACGGCTTGTGACTCATCATCTTCATTTACTTCCGGGATATCAACCTCTTAAAATGTAACAGATATAATTCCATAGCTAACTTCTTACTTCTCCTTCTGACACGACACCACTAAATTATCTCGGTGTGTTGCGCCCACGTCGCGGAGCGGATTCTTGACAGCTCGCATTTTTTGTACTCTTATAAACACCTCCACGGTCTTGTAATTGGTGATGCTGAACTTATGCAGTTTCAACGAATTAACATCATCCTCCACATCATTTTTCTTTTCGTTTGTTTCCATTTCAATTTCCACTTCTTCAGGTTCCACGTAGATTGGCATTTCCTGGTAATCCCATCAGTGCACAAATCTTTCCTCTGACTCCAAATCATCCAGTTTCTTAGGATTGTTGATCACTTTTGACTGAAGATTATACAGGTATGGCATTTTCTTGTACTTGTTGTTGATGACAACCTCTCCGATGATGATCCTATCCAGACTTTTGGGTACCCCCTCCGTTGTGTCAATATTCCAATTGCAAACTTTTCGATCATCTCGAGTGTGGCCACGAAACGATTTCGTTTTTAATAACGCACACCCAACCGCAACTTTTGAAATTTTTGTTGAATTTCTGCGGTGGCTTCCGCGTTGTGGATACCGAGACATTATCTTCCAGTACTGTTTTAATAGTCGGGATCCATGGGTCAGGGATTATCGCAGACGACGATTGCAGACTTGACTTCATCGTGCCTATTTACCATATGGTGAAGCTGAGTTCGGATTCGTCCTCTGCAGTGGCTTACGCGTTGTGGATACCGACATATTCCTCTTTTTTATAGTTTCAATAGTTAACTCCAATTATTGCTGTATATCTTTAATATTATTAAAGCTATACAGCAGGATTTGGTGACAGTATCCACAAATACTAGTAGTCGGACTCCATGGGTGACAACTTCTCACCCATCGACTCCGACTACTACTCTGCACATCATCATCACATTAATTTGTTCAACAAACTAAAGTGGTGATCATATACAAGAAGATGTTAACAACCTTTTAAAAAGACAGAAAGACGGTCCTCTTGATGAATGTTCAACAACATAATTAATTCGTTCGTTCAACCTGACGACTATGACGTGGTGGCGCCACGTCATAGTCTTCAGGTCTAACTTTTCACCCAACCGGTAAAAAGTTAGACGCTTTATGAAACCTTCACATAATGGTGAAGTGAAATATTGTTTTCCTGTTTACACAGCAAAAAAATAGCAAGTCTTTTGTTCAAAGACGTGCACGAAAACCACACTGTTTCAACTTCTGTAATTTCATGAAAAGCTCAGGCGAAGGGTGTAGTTTTTCTATGAAGGGTTAACTGGCTTTATTTGTTTTCTCAACAATCTTTTTTTGTCCTATTTATAGACTTTTAACAACTAGCTACGTCTCACCGTAGAGTTCATTAGTATCTATTCAATCAACATGAATTCAGTATAGTAAAGTCAATCAAATCCACAACACATTTTGTACAATATTTCGTTACACGTGTAACAAGAAATATTTTCCTTACACATGTACCGAAAACTATCAACTCGTTAACCTTGGTTTCCCGCAAACCTGTACAACATCCACGCTGGTGCAACTATCCAACTAACACAACCAACACGCCTCCTCGCCATCGTGGTAGTTTAACCAATGGCAGGGAAATTAGATATCCTCCTCAGCAGCACAAGCCATCTAAAGTTTGTTTACAGCTTTTACGATGCCTGTTCTCTGCAGCATCGTAGTAAAAAAGTCTACTATCATCTCTGAGGTTGAAACTTTTGTTAGGTAAACTGTTTTGTCCCTGACTTGCTCACGAACATGATGATAGCGCAGATCTACGTGTTTTCTACGGCGGAAGTCTTCTTCTATATGTCCACTTGACCACTTAAAGGTAACATAATTTCCTTCATACACTGTAGTAACCAGCTGCGTAATACGTAAATCTCCGAGGACTCGACGCAGCCGTACAATTACCTTCGTGGTTTCTGAGAGGGCAACATACTCAGCCTCAGTGCTGCTTAGGATTACCCCGTTTTGTAGTAAAGTAGTGAAGTATACAGGATATTCTCCATAGAACAGCACGATTCCGGTCTAGACCTACGTCCAGCTCCAGGTTCTCCTCCCCAGTTTGCGTCTACGTCCGCAGTTAGCTTGTTTCCCTCTCCTGCCGCGAGCTTGAGTCCAATTTTCTTCGTTGACTTGAGGTACTTCACTACTTTTACAGCTGCACCCTGATGTTTCATCGAGGGCGATTCGACATGACGAGCCAGCATGCTAGTTGTGACTGCAATATCAGGTCTAGTGTGCGTGGCGATATACAAGAGACTCACGATGATACTTTGGTACGGAAAGTCTTCGTCAGCCCCCTCCTTGCTTGGTGTGTTCAAATCAATTTCAGGATCGCAAGTGATAGCAGATCCATTTCTTTCCTCGAGATCCAGATTACGCGCAAGTGCGTCCAACTACTTTGTATGCAATAAGACAACCGGGCCTTTAGTATGACCTAGTTTCATTCCGAAGAAGTAGGTAGCCAAGCCCATATGGTTGGCCTGTGGCCTTTTGGAAATCTTATCTTTCAAATTATTTAGTTTCTTCTTGTTCTCAGACATCACCAGCAAATCATCTACAAATCAAATCACCATCACACCGTCCCCACAAAACACACACGGTGCAGATTATATAGGATTAAGCCCAATGGCTTTCAGATCCTTCGACAAAAGGTTGTACCAGACACGAAGTCCCTCGCGCAGACCATAAAGTCTCTTCAGTAGGCGACAGACTTTTCCCATCGGGACACCTTCCATCATTTTCCGAACAAAGATGTAGACTTCACGGTCGAGATCACCTTGAAGGAACGCGTTGCTATAGTCTACTTGATGAATTATCCATCCATTTTTAGCGGTAACCGTAAGCACAACGCGCACAACCGTAAAGGCTACCACGGGAGCAAATTTGTAAGCGGAAGGAGCATCATCCATGTTTCCACATATGACGAGATGTGCTTAGTGATGACACATATTATCATCCGATGTGTGGCTTCTTCTTCAAAACTCATCTGCAGTATAGTACCTTAGATTTCCTGGGTTTGTCGACGATATCCCACGTACCTGTTTCTTTCAGTGAGGTCAACTCAGACTGAATCGCCGTCTTCCACTCTCGACACTCATAAGATTCTATTGACATACGAAGCGTTGGCATATCCTCATCATGTATTCCCTTCCTCGCTGTGTTGGCAGCATAACGTCTTGGTGGGAAACGTTCCCGGACAGGGTTATGACGCACCTTAGGCTCCCCGTTGTCCGAATCTCCATTACTGTTAGAAATTTAGTCTAGAAGTGGGAAATTTTCTTCTTTCCCTTCTTTAGAATCATCATTATTTCCGGGATTTTCAATTTTCAGATTTTTTTCAATTTCAGATTTGTTGGTGTATCATTTAGGTTGATGACCGCATCAACCTCTTCTTCGTTGTGGAATTAATACGTTTCCAGTTCCTTTCCAGGGTAGGACGTTTCATCCACCACTACATGTTTCGAAATGTTGAGTTCTTTCTTGTTAGAGTCCCAGACCCTGTACATTCCATCCTCGTGGCCCAGAAGTATTCCATGTTTCCCTCTTTGTGCAATTTTCCAGTAACTACTTTCTTTGGGTGCATGAATGAAGGCAGCCCAGCCGAAAACATGACGTTTCTCGAGGTTTGGCTTACTTTTCCGAACCATTTCGTACGGTGTACGTCCTTCGTTGGCTTTACCACCAGTCACATTTTTGAGATAGGCAGCATGCAGCGCTGCTTCACCCCAGAATTGTATCACCAACGCAGCATCTTGTAACATTGTGCGCACCTTGTCAAGAAGCGTTCTATTATAGCGCTTAGCAAGGCCTTTGGACTTAGGAGTGTAGGGAGTTGAGGAAGTTTGTTCAATTCCTTCCTCCTTTAGGTATTCACCCAAAGCGTATTCCTTAGCATTATCCGAATGCACATGCTTCACTAATACATCGGTAGTGCGTTCGATCCAAGCTTGAAATCCTTTCAAACAACGGCTTACCTCGCTGCATTTCTTAATGATGAAGACTTTGGAGTAATGGCTTGCTTCAACAATAAATCATAATATATATCTTCTCCACCGATTGTTTGTGGGCGAATCGGTCCGATAATATCGGAATGCACGATATGATGAATAGTGCCTTTTTCCAGTTTCCAAGTAGCGGGGCGTTGCGTCTGTTTGGATTAAATGCATGGCGTACAGTCAATTCTCTGAT
>JAULBU010044174.1:0-13962 GCA_032358235.1 Odonthalia washingtoniensis | reverse complement strand
CCTCAGCCTCAGCCTCAGCCTCAGCCTCAGCCTCAGCCTCAGCCTCAGCCTCAGCCTCAGCCTCAGCCTCAGCCTCAACGGGAAACTCAACCTCAACAGTCCTCTCCTGATGGCGCCAGCATCGAAGTATGTAAATCAACTATTGCTATAACAGGATCTGAAGAGGATAGTATGCGTATATTCCCGACGGTGCTTGTCCATGGGTCATCTGGTACCGCGTTTGGGTACTCATTGGATTCGGATGCATTTTCGCAACATGGTCCCACGTCTATTGCGCTGATCGTAGCCGTTCTACAGCTCACTTCTCACATGGCTGATCCGTTCTACGCCCAATCCTTGTCGGAGCGTGCACTTGGGTTACAACTTTTATCCGCAATAATATCTTCGGCCGGTCCATCGCTTAAATCATATTATCCTGTAAAACGTATTCTTATACGAGACTGTGCACGAGGAATTCTTCGGTCTCTAGGTCTATTCAAATCGCAACCCTACGTGATTTCTTATGCTTTCACTATCGCCATTCAACTGGTACACTCATTTGAGGAAGATATTGCACCATTCCTTCTTGCCTTACTAGAGCGTGTATTTCCATATTATATATCCGGCCTTGAGAATGTGTTGCCTAAGACTGGATCGTCTACATCATCCGCGAATGGATTGAATGGCGGTGAACTCAATGGATCTTCTCAAACAGGAAGTACTACTAAAAACTCCAATCAAAATGGAAGTGGTAGCAATGGTGGCTTAGTTACTAATGTCACTGGCAATAGTAGTGGTGGTGGTACGAATGGCGAATCCGTTGATAGCGGTGCAGTTGAGATTGATCCTGTGATTCGTGAGATTGGACTTGAAGCTCTGGTAGATCTACTCTCTATCCCGGGCCTTCTTTGCGTTGTTTACCGTCTTGCGGACTGTGATATGGGTCGCGCTGATGTGGTCGAGCCATTTCTTAGGGCCCTTGGCCATGGGGCCAAATTAAATGGATTGAGGAGACGAAGCAAACGTTTACGTGCGTCCACGAGCGGTACAAACCGCGTCGCTGGATCTGCGGAAGTCGATAGTGATGAAGAGGATTCCGCAATGATGCTGAATGGAAACGTAAGTCCCGAATCATCGCGGTTTGGACGTTCCGCTGCACTTCTCTGCGCGGACAGCATTCTAGCGGTTATCGACACGATTAGCGATCGCCTCAAGTTGGAGACAGCTGGGTTGGTCAAACCTCCATTTATGGACGAGTCAGCTTTGGAAACTAGTCGTAAAATTCGCGATAAGAAGTTTCGTCTGCAAGCGGCAGCAGTGGCGTTCAATGCATCAGAAAAGGTTAGAAAATCATCTAAGCTTTTATTGTTGTTAAGAGAGCACGGGCTTGTAGACACTAAAAAAGATGGCGATGGTACGGTTCAGGAGGATTTGGAGGACGACGTGCGGGCGATAGTGCGCTTTATTCGGGAGACGCCTGAGCTTCGTAAGGAAAAAATTGGTGATATTCTTGGTGAACCTGACAATTTGTCGAGAAAGGTGCTGGCGAAGTATGCGGAAACGTTCGCCTTTGAAGGTCGGCCGTTTACTGAATCGTTGCGTGTGTACCTGGAAAGTTTTAGACTTCCCGGAGAGGCGCAGAAAATCGATCGCATCGTTCAGTCGTTTGCAAACCGCTACTTTGCACAGAACAATCCAAAAAATGGAATCATGAAAGAAAAATCCAATGGAATCTCTGCTTCTTCCACTCTATCTACAAATCAAAAAGATGGTGAAACTGCAACTGCCGAGAACCAAGAAGTTAATGAAGAAAATGGCACGGACGAAATTCAGAATACCAGTGGAAGGAGCCTTTCCGTTCTAAAGAATGCTGACGCTGCATACGTTCTTAGCTTTTCTGTGGTAATGTTGAATACTGATCAGCATAATGAATCTATTCGTAATAAAATGAGTATAGATGACTTCGTTAAGAATTGCCGCGGAATTAATGATGGTAATGACCTACCAAAATGGTTCTTGACACAAGTATTTGACTCAATCAAGGCTGTTGAAATTCGCATGAGTGATGAGGCTGGGGTGGGAGCACTGACTGATCTACTGTGGGACGAGCAATTGCGTAAAACTGGGGCGTTCGAACGTAAGTTTCCACTTGCTACGCAATCTCGCGTTTTTGATGAGCAGGTATTCCTGCTCTCGTGGGAAGCTGGTATCGTGGCTGCCAACTCAATTTTGAAAGAGGCTGGAGAACCTAACTCTGTACAAAAGGCGCTTGAGGGATTCCTTTCTGTATCTCGATGTGCAACAACCTACAAGATGAGCCAGCCAACGGACGCCGTAATTTCATCGTTATGCAATGCCACTACGATTCGGGAAGGTCCGTTGTATGGTGCTGTAGGTCGCTTTGGTATCGATATCAAGGCACAAATGGCATCTGTAGCGCTTTCTGGTGTGTCACGTGAATGTGGCGACTGGTTGCGAGCGGATGGCTGGCAAGCACTTGTAGCATACTTTGTACGATTACATGCACTTTGTTTGCTGCCAAGTGAATTAGAACAGCAAATAGGTGGTTTCGGTTCTGAGCTTGTGGGAGTAGATAAGAAACCAATCGAATCCTCTGAACTCATTCCTGCGTGGTGGCCATCTCGTTCTGATCGTATGGACCTGTCAGCAGAGGTGTCCAAACCGAAAAAGGCGTTCAGGAGTAATGGGTTCTTTTTTTCACTTTTGGGTGCATCAATCGGATCCGAAGTTGATGCAGATGATGATGATGATGATGATGATGATGATGTATGGGGTGGATCTGTAAATGGGAAGTCGGGTAAAGAAAGTGGCTATCGACGTGTTTCGCGTGTACCTCCTCACTATGTGCGTGCGCGTGGTCGTGAAGATACCGAGGCTCGAGATCTGGCACGTAAGTGTATCGCTGGATGTCGCATTGAGGATGTTGTGATCAATGAATCAAAGGTGTTGCAATCCACATCTTTAGAGTTTCTGTGTAAATCTGTTGCCCAGACGGCATTTCGATTATCAGACACAAATGAGAATAACGCAGATGAGTATGGCGAGGAAGTAGATGACCGGGTACTGGCGGTTGATGGTGGCGTGCTTGATTGGAATGACATTGCACCGCGTAGTCCAAGGAGAGAAAGCTCTATCATTGTCGGTGTTGCTTCGAATCCCGCACGTACTGGAGGAATCGATACCGATAGTGACTTCTCGTCCTTACCGTGGGAGGGTATAGCCCGAGAGCGAGATGAGCGCAAGGCTAGAGAATTTGTTATCGCGTTCTGTGTGGATGTGTTATGTGAACTGACATTACAAAACCGTGATCGACTAAACATCCCATGGCCAGAGCTACATGGTGTACTTGTTTGTATTATTGCACCAGCCACGGAATCACTTGCTGTTTTAGAAAGAGCTGTAGTTGGATTGTTGCGTGTTGGTGTGCGGCTTTTACACAGAGATGAATTACGTGATGATGTTCTTCGTGGGTTCAATTTACTGGTACGCTTACCAACGGATATGGCTGAAGCGCTATGTGTACCAGTGGCTTCGGGGGTATATAATATTGTGAAGGGGCATGGGACTATGATTCAAAGCACTTCAGGTTGGCATGCCATCTTATCAATTTTGGAAAATTTAGCTCGCTATCAACCAAAAGCCAGGCAAATCGGACTAGAGACGATCAAATGGATTTTGCTTGAGTTAAACAATGAATCTGTGGCCGTATCTGCTAAAACATATGCCCCATTGCTTGACGCAATTCTTGCATATACTTCTTGTGCGTCAGTGGATACTTCAATAGAAGCATTGGAGATGCTGTATTTGTTATCACAGCGAGTTGCATCGTTTGGAAGTAATCGTGGTGAAAAAGTGGGTCAGGGTAATGAGAAGGACAATGAGGAAGACTTGTGGTCGGAGTACTGGGGCCCACTGTTTCTCGGATTTGCATCCGGTGTTAGAGATTCGCGTGGAAAGGTGAGAAACTGTGCCCTTGGTGTGATGGAACGAGTAATTGCTTCTAGAGGATCTACAGAGATGCTAACTGCTGGACAATGGTACCGCGTATTGTCGGGCGTCGTATTACCATTGATGATGCAGCTGTTCTCAACAAATGGATATTTCACAGCAACACTGGAAGCAGAACGTGAAGCACAGCAAAAACTGTATGAGGAAAGAAATGCAATTTCTGGTGGCGGAGGTGGTAATGGTACCGCTGATAGTGGTGGTGGACTACGAGGACGAGGACGTGCATTCAGCGCATCTGCTGAACATGAAGAACAACTCGTACGTTCTGTGAGTGCAGCGTGCGGACGGACTAGAATGCGTGCTATGGTACTGACATCGAAAACGTTTCTACAACACCATATGGCTATTTCTGCTGGTTTGGACAAAGAAGCCTTTACGAAATTGTGGATGAGTGTGTTGGAAGTGTTCCGTGTGGCTGTGCTGGAGAGTGGAGGTAGTATAAAGAAGTCGGATGGGAATAAAAGGGATGGTGGGAAAGATGGAGACGATAATAGTGGTGACAATGGTCGAAGTGAAGGGGTGGTGATGGTACCAGACGGTGACGATGTGACGGAACATGTACCAGAGAGTGTGAAAAACATGTTGCTGGTGATGTGTGATTGTGGATTGCTGAAGAAGAGCATGCCAACAAGATGGAAGGCAACATTTTCATTAGTACGTGAATTCATACCAGACATTGAGGAATCTGTTTGTGCGGCAACCGGGGAAATTTCACCGAAGGCACCTTCTTCAGAAGAGCGCGGGGACGCTACGGACGGAGAAAAAACTGCAGCCAAGGAGGAAGGCCATGTAGAGAAGGAGAATCAGGGTGAAGATGGTGTTTTTGTTGAGCAATCGACCTCAACATCGTCAGTAGCAGTCTCAACCTAAATAATGCCATTTTAAAAATAAAAGTCGTCACAAGCCAAGCCTTTCCCGCCTCTTTCAATCTTTTTTTATATAACGAAGTTTTGACATAAAACAAAGCGGTCTAAATCAGATTTGCTTGTTGTATTTCTCATTTGTCTTTTGCATTGGACAATTAAGATTGCATTGGTGCCGATGCGTTTGATGGTTGCACTGCAGCGGCAGCGAGATTCGTGGGAGACGTTCGACTGGATTTAACATGATGATTATAGACACGAGAAAGATTCATATCGGTCAAATTGAGTTGGTCACGTAGAAAAGTGATATCATCGGAAGTTTGTGTAAAACTGGATTGAGCAGATGACAAGTTGTTTTCAAGAAGTTGAAGTGCCTCTTTATAAGAATATTCAACCATGACGTTGGCACCGAGCCATAAACAAACCGTTTCTGTATGAGGGATAGTCGCTTCGACATAAATACCATCACTCAATTCGAAATGTGTTTTGGTTCCAGTTTTGGTAGATGTTGATGATTGTTCTTTGGCGGAAGTTGCGCGTTTTTTCAATGCTGAAACGGCAGCGATGGCTCGTTTCACCTCCGCGATTTTATCCTCCAGAGTGTTTTTCCCTTTGACGAGACGCTCTTCAAAAAAGCGATATTTTTGGCTTAGTGATGACAATTTGTCAATAAGTATCGGTGCGGAATGTGTCTCTACAACCTTTGGAATGTCATCCTGTCGTTTCAATGCGTATTTGAAATAGAAATTGAGTTAGAGCTTTCCGCTCTGCTTTGTTTTCCCTCTATACTTGACCTTCGTCCATGATTCAAGATCTTCGCTTTGGCAGATTGATTGGTTTGCTCGAAATAGGAGGGAGATAACTTACGAAGAAAATGGCTTTGGGTATTCCGTGATGGTCTACACCAGAGGGAGATGAGTCGATCACCACAGAATCTGCGAGTTGTTTCGAAGATGAGCCTTCGTCCGATGATGCCATTGCCATTGTACTGAAACCGGGATATAATATAGAACACGGCGGGTTTTAATAGTTCACCACCAATGAATAATGGGGGATCGACTTGATGTGACTGATGCGGTTTTCCACCTTTCAACGTTTCGAGATTGAACTAAACACCGTAAGAAACTAGTAAGGATGTCTTCCTGCATAGGCGCACAACGAGTTTCATGTCGTAAACCAAACACTCGCCCGCAATCAAATCAGCGTATAGCTCATGAGTCCGTGGAGTCGGATCTATTTGATGTAGTCATACACATACTGTAAGGTGACATTACAGTTTCAAATGTTTAAATTTTAAATTTTCAGATTCAATTCAGACTGTATACCTGAAAAGATCAAATGTTTTGGGCAGCTTAAATAGGGAAACCGGTAAACGTGCCGTAGGGCAACGGTTACCGGCGTCTTTATTTAGCGGCACGTAAGGATACTTTACGACTTTGTCCGCCCTTGGGCAAGTTTCTTGCAATTTCAACACATATTTCCTCTACATCATTGAAAGATATAATATATCCTTTTAGCCACACGACTCATAACTTCGTGGTCGTTCTGTTCATTGAAGAATCTCTGTGACCGTCCTCTCATTCAAATCTTCAGCCAACGAACCGATACTCCAATCTTGTATCTACCTGCGGAACTCCTATTTTCGGAAAGCGACAAGGCAACTGACATCATTATGGCCGGCGTTCTTAATGATTCCATGCGAGAAATGGACATTACGCGTTTATGGCGTGCTCGTCGCACTATTCTGGAAATGTTATTTGACAGAGGATATGCCGTCTTGAACAATTCGGAGGATTTGTATCAGTCTCTCTCTGACTTCACAGAAGATTTTAAGTCTAAGGGTTTCAATCGTGAACAAATTACTATCTTACGTCAGAAACGTGATGATCCATCTCAACAAATTTATGTCTTCTTCCCTGAGGAAAAGCGTGGCAAAGCTGTCGGTATTAGCGTAATCTCTGAAAGGGCAAAACAAATTGAAGCGACCAATGTTCAGGCTGCTATTTTTGTCCTGCAAACGGGCCTTACTTCATTCGCGAAAAACACTATAGACAAAGTTGCAATTGGAGCCAACTGTAAGATTGAAACATTCAATGAAAATGACCTTCTTGTTAACATTACTCATCACGTGCTCGTCCCTCGCCATGAAGTCATGTCAGAAGAAGAGAAAAAGGCCTTACTTCGACGTTACCGCCTCAAGGAAAGTCAACTACCACGCATACAGAAAGGTGATCCTGTCGCTAGATATTATGGATTAAAACATGGTGATGTTGTTAAGATTACCAGACCATCTGAAACCGCAGGTCGATACGTTACTTATCGCCTTTGCGTCGGTTGAAAAGTTACACATGATGCTGTCATTGCCACTAGTGTTTATGATGAAGATAGTTAGAAAAAAATTCTTCCTCCTTCTCTTTCGCGCGCTATCTCATTACATTTTTAACTTCTCAGTAAGTTCGGTCCACTCCTATCAGCAACCAATAATACCGAAAGCTAAACGATTCCCATCTCAACATCCAAACGCCTGAATATAAAAACAAAATTAGAAATTAGGTGATACAATGCAAGGCGCTCTCTGTAATAGAAAATTAGAAGTTCGGTGATAAAAGGCCTAGAGCTCTTTGAAATCGTTACTTCTCCTCTTTTTCGTTTTATGCCAGCTGCATCTGTTTCTCTTTATCAAACAAATCTGAGTTATCTCCAGACGAGAATTCTTTTGTTTGCACCAAAAAGTCCCTTAGATGCCCCTTGAAAGTTTCTTCATCACATCCGGACAACATTTTATTCTCAATGTTGTTGACTTGCCCATCCGTCAAATTTGGAAACGCTTCCTTCAAAACCTTACGCAGGTGATTTTTCAGGTACGTCCAATTCGACGTACTCTCACTTCCATTACCGTTTGCCATCGCAGTTTCTGCTGCCAAAGCCTGATCCCAAATTGGCTCAGTGATTCGTCCCGATGACACCGATGTAATAAGGTGTTTCAAAATTTGCGCGTGCAATTTAAATCCAGGTCGGTGAAACGTATCCGTCAATACCGAGAGGATGTCGTTCAGGATCAGCTTGAAATAGATTTTGTAAAAGTAATTCACAAACGGTGAGAAATCCACGCTTCTTAACATTTCCAATAATATTTGCAATCCAGTTTCAGCAACGTTTCGCTCTGTATGTTTGAACGCCCATACAATCGCATTGATAATGATTCGAAACTCGGCCTCCGCCTTTGCAGGAATCTCATCCAGTTGAAACAAGCAGCTGAAGTTATGCTGGTTGATTGCTCTCAACAACAAAAAGAAGTTGATACGTGCATCTGGGAAATCTTGAAAATTGTTCTTGATCATATCCAAAGTGCAACCGACCAATGATTTGAAAACCAAACGCACTGCGGTTGTCTGCAAACCTCCCTTCATGTACGACACGATCGTGGAGTAAAGAGACAATACTGCCGGCTCACGCGCATCCGGTACTGAATTATAGTAGTCACTTAATACTGTGTCGGTTAACGGCTCTACAATCCCACTTTGTATTTGGTCTCTATTCTTCTCATCCGCCACACGAATTGACGTCTCAATCACGCGCAAAACCTCACGCTTTACCGCACGCATATTTCGAACATCTGCACTTTTTGTCACGTATTGCCCGCCATTCACGACCAAACCTTGTATCAACCCGGAATAAGCCTTGTACACTTTCAGCATATCCGCAAATATAAACTCCAATTGGGTCAGGTACGCCCGTCCAAGAGAGGATGCAACTCGCGCGTTCGTCTTCAAAATACTTGAAAAACTCTTCATCTTATCCCGCTGTCGGAGGACATCTTCTGAAATCGATGCCGCGTATAACAATTGTTGCCAGCTACTATTCGGCAATTCAAAGAGTTTTCGAATCAATTGATCCCGTGTCCCTGGTTCCGTTTCGCTCGCAATGATGCACCCACACGCTTCGTAGAAAGACTGCACTTGATGAGGCTCAAGCTTGCTGATGATATCTGGTACAGATTCTAACATTTCCACGATGAATGCACGAGTTTCCATTGTTTGCTGTGTTACAAATTGTCGTCGACATTTTTGTGCAATCTTCAAAAATGTATCACAGGCCATATCCTGTACCCCCGGATGTGTCTCATGCATAAACTCAAAAAGTTTGTTCACAACCGTTTTCAAAAACTTCCAATGTGCTCGCAAGAATCGTGGATACTGACCCACCACATACATGATATTCGACGCAACAACGGCCTTGTTGTCTTTACCTCGCTTCATTTCCACCAGTTGTAATAGATCTTTGATAACTGTTACCAAAAACTTGCGTTCTTCCTCTTCCCCCATTGCGCCAGAAATACTCCCAATGGCCCAACATAATGTATTTAGGTTGTTCCACGACCATTCTGAATTATCTATTTGTAGAGCGAGTTTTGTCAGCATGATGCGCTCAGTATTTCCAGTGTCCAAATGAGTAAGAAGCACGAGAGTTTCTTTCATTGTCTTGTAAAGCGCAATCGCGTCTGTGTCTTTCGTCGTCTCCCGTACGATTTCTCCATTTTCGTCCTCCACGATTAGGACCTCCTCAGGCTTTGCCATCCTTGATATCATGACATGTCTAACTTCCGCGAGTATCGACGCATAGAATGCTCGTTTAGGCGTCATAATAGACGGTAAAGGCACGCCTGAATTTCGCATCACCATTGTAGACGATGGCGACGATATTCTTCCACTACCAGCATTACCATCCGCGCCTGTGCCTGGGGTTCCACCTGCCCCGACAACAATCAGTGCCTGTCGGACTGGTTCGGTAGATGGAGTGAGACAGACACTATCGTAAAGCTCTGACGATAGTCGGAACCACCACTCTAAACATGTTTTAAAGACCTCGATGTCAGAAACTTGCGAGATGCGAACGAGGTACTCATGACCAACACGTAATGCTTCTTGAACTTCCGGAGGGCCTTCAACATCTAAAAGTGAAATGTGTGTGCGGAAGAAACCAGTAAAGAATAACGCCAGATCCATGACGAACGCCTGTGTTTCGTCATCTGAATCTTCATATGCAGCTGCAATGTCGGTGTCCATGGGTAGAACGTTCACGAGTTCTTTGACGAATGAAACATATAACAAAACGAATCGATCGCCATATCTAGGAGGTGCTTGTAAACTGGCAATTTCAACCAAACAAGGAAGTGCTGCGTTCCTCAACTTTGGAACTCCAATGAAAATGACAAGTTTCTCGATGATCTGTGTCTCCAAGATATAGCCTAGTGGGATCCAAGACAAAAACCTATCTAAAGTACGTAGAGTAGCATTGAGTATTGATGAGTTTTGCAAATCACTTGAAGACTCGAAGACGCTCTGACAAAGTTGAAATACTCGTGAAAAGTCATCATTGAACTGGGTTTTCAACTGACTAATTTTATCTTGTGTCATCTGTCCCGATGAGAATTCGAATACTTCCTCGGATAATAAACGTAGAATCTTCATATTGTTCTCACAGAGACTGACACTGCTGCGACTAGCGCCCACAATCTCTGTGATGAAGGTGGCCCATTTGGCAGGCCATTCCTGTTTAACAATTTGGACCAGGATAAGATTGAGCTTGGACACAAACACTCGTTCTCGATGCAAAGATGCTTCAGTTTCCGACAGCTTGATCAACTTGTTAACGACGTAATTGCGAATGCTTTCACATGTATGCCTCGGCAAAGTCTTCCAACGATATTGGATCAAGCGTTCGAGAATTTGAAGGGCGAAGAACTTTGCATTGGGCGAAGAATTGGGGTAATCAAGAACTTTGTCAACGCGCATCCATGCGTTTGGTAGTGCTTGCAAGTTAGTTAAAACATTTTGAGCGGTATTTCGCTCTGTGGGATTTGGAGAGTTATACAATATTTGAATTGGTTCTTCTAGCAGTTTGACATAATCATCGTCCGACAAATTCGGATCTGCCAATCGGTCCATGGAAAAAGACCAAAAGACAAAAGCAAGAGAATTTCAAGATTTCAAGTAGAAAAAGGGGATAGTTCGGACTATGAGATGGAATCAATTAATAAAAGGGAAGGGGATTGTGAGGTAAGGAGTGAAAAGAGAGGCAGGAATGAAGTCAATGATAGGCGATCACGGAGAAACAGAAGAGTTCGGACGTGAAAGTGAGGCGATTAGCCGAAAGAAAGCGGAGATTAGGGTTGAGAAAAGGGTTTGAAGATGAAGGGTGCTGGTGAAGACGTGTCGACGCTTAAAATTATAACTGTGGCAAGAATGAAAGCTGGCAAAACAGGAAGAAGAAAAGAAAATAGACCAGATTGAAAGATCTATAGAAATGTGGAAACGGGGCGGCTAGTACGTGAGTGCAGGAAACGAAAGAAGACGATGGTATGTGCGTTGACGTCAAAAGCCGCGGGAATCGACGAATTGATTTTTTTTTACAATAATGACCCACTGAATTAAACGAAACATTTAAAAAATATAAGTGAAAAAGTATTTTCAAAAAAATTTAAACGGCTCAAAAAGAAGGTTTTTTTTGCCGATGCTACAGTAAGGAAAACACGTGTATAGAGTAAAACAACAAAACTGGATTGTCTCTTACAACACATTCCACCCGGCCTCATTGTGACTCAAGTCCACACCAATTGGCTACTCCTGGTAAGACACCGGATATCCATCAGCCAACAGCAATACAGCAACAGGCATCAATACCCCCTGATTCATCTAGCATTTCGCCTGGAAGCACATAGTGGAGGACAAAACGGGGTCATGATAGAATGACAATTGTGGTGTCTTATTGGCCTCAGTTCTCTCTCTGCTGTGCCCATTGTGAACTGGTCATCCTAGATCATGTCATCATGGAGTACTGTACTCCCTCGTACCTTCTCTCTCATTTCTCTCTCGTATACTCTGTATCTCTCTATCATACTGTAGAGTCAGCAAATTAACTTGTCAATCCTTGGAGTTGGCTGGTCTGGAGATTATCGCAATCCCTGTTACTATGAAGTCAGGTAGCTGCAAACAAGCCGCTGACCGCAGGGTGGTCTGGAGCGTGTGCTCCTTTATGTTTAGATTCCGCAGTCCACATTATTTGAACTTATTCCAATAATTGGAATTATTTCAAACCAAACAGATCTACAGATCGGACCAAAATTTGAAAAAAGTTTCTCAAAAGCTGCCCATGATTTAGTGTAGGTAACAGTAATTTTAAAACATAATAGAAACCTGGGCGATGGGGAATTTTTAAAACTTTTTTTTTACTTAAAAGTTCTACTGTACAAATCTCAGTCAATTTGAGATAGGTCAGTACAGGTACATTTCAAACAATCCGAGTTAATTGGTACTCATGTTTTGGTGGTACAGTAGTGCTTGGTATGAGATCGAAACCAATGACTGACCACGTATGCAAATATTTGAAGTCAATATGTAATAGTATGCGCATTACACGTGTGGACGTAAACAGACCTAGCGGGGGGGAGAACATTTGAAGTGCAGATAACATAATGGGAACTAAAAGCAACTGCGCACAGAATGACAATGAATATCTCAAAAATCAGCCAAAATTTAACCAAAAAACTTGAATTATTTCACATTTCATCGTTGATCCTTTCATTTAACCAGTCAAACCGCTTCACTTTACCGACCATTGCCCTCACAGTCTTTGATTCCCCCTAAAGTCTAAATATCTTCGCTAGCCAACTACGGCTTTTTTTTTCGTGGTCAACTTCCAGTTGTGTTCATTGTGTTCATGTCATTTTGTTCGGTTTTTGTCTCGGATTATTCGCTCTGACTTTTAACTGCTGCAGGCAAACCTCAATTTTGAATCACTTACTTCGAATTTTTGTCCTTCCACTCAGTCATGTCGTTCGCGTTTTGTGTACGTCCGCAACAGTCGTTTCTATCGCACTCACAATCAAATCGTCGTCAATCGAACTCTCGTCTCCCACTCAATTCCTCTTCTTTTCGACATTCTAAACATCCTCGTCCGTTTCATCACAAAAATCCTGTCACGCGCGCTTCTGTCTCCACCGACTCTGATCAGCCGTTTAATTCAGCACCAACTTCTACACCCATTAACTCTACCCCTACCTCCGGTTCAAAGTCGAGAAAACCATTGTCATCACCTTCACCATCATCAGAATCAAAGTCAAAGTCAAAATCATCATCGCGAGTTCCGAACGCACTCATCAATGAAACCAGCCGCTATCTTGTCGAATCCGCTTTCGATAAAGTCCAGTGGTACCCATGGGGTTCAGAAGCTTTTAAACTTGCACATGATACTCAGCGACCAATTCTTCTCTCTACCGGTTTTCTAAGCTGTCACATATGCGACGTAATGGACAGGCATTACCGTGAGCCTGCCCTAGCAGACTTACTCAACCGCAAATTCGTCTGTATCAAAGTTGACCGTGAAGAACGCCCAGACGTCGATTCTGTTTATAACGCATTCGTTCAAGCTGTTACTGGTCGTTCTGGTTGGCCAATTACTTGTTTCTTAACACCTCGGTTGATTCCATTTGTAGGAACGACTTATTTACCACCAGATCGATTAGCAGATGCAGTACGTTCTATTGCAGACCGTTGGGAGAATAGCAGTCATCTTGTGGAACGTGATGGTTTGAAGGTTTTAAATGCGCTTCGAAATTTATTCGGTGAAAACAGTCAGTCAGATCCTTCTGAAAAATTATCACCAGATGTTTTGAGAAGAGCGTTTCGTGCAGCAGATAGTTGTTTTGATGTTGAACATGGTGGGTTTGGATCGGCTCCAAAATTTCCAAGACCGTCTGTATTTGAATTTTTACTCGCTATGCATGTCTCTGCTCCAAGTGATGATAGAGTGAAAACTGAATCTTTAGATATGGTCTTAGATAGTTTGAGAGAAATTGCTGCGGGTGGTATTCATGATCATATCGGTGGAGGGTTCTTTCGATATTCTTTAGATGCAGCTTGGCATGTACCACATTTTGAAAAGTTACTATCAGATCAAGTACAACTTGCTTCTAGTTATCTTAATGCTTATTTAATCACACGTGATGATTTTTTCAAACGAATCGCATGTGAAACTCTTGACTTTGTCATCGCCGAAATGACAGATGATGGGGCTGGTGTTTTTTACAGTA
>JAULBU010044163.1:0-13962 GCA_032358235.1 Odonthalia washingtoniensis | reverse complement strand
CTACCACATATTTGATGTATGTATGAGGAACCAATATAGATGGTTATGAACATAAGATTTTTCATGAGCGCCTGTTCGAAAATCTCTGTCATATGACCATCAGTAATACCATAAATTTGAATAGAAAACGCAAAATTGATGATTTGTCGAAGTAGCTGTCTTGAAAACTGAAGCCAATACATGACGTTTTGTCTTAAAATCATCATCTGTGAACTGGTTCCTCTTTCATTGCTTGAACAACGTCTCTTGTTCACCAATATTTTCATGAGAACCCCGATATTTGTTATATCTTCATGGGGTTTTCTTGTTTCATATAATTGAGCCAAGAACCACTGCAGTAATGAACCCAGGTCATACTCGGTCTCGATGTGAGTAGATAGATATTTCTCAGTTTAGAATACTACTTTAAAACAAAAAATGCCATAAACCATTATCATTATTACAGGCTATAACTTCAACCAAATCTAATTATACAAGATAATAATCCTATTCAAATACCACAACCATCATCAATATAACAGAGTATAACTTCCAGCTAATGATATTATACTAGAAATAATCTAAACACACACAAACAATAAAACGTTATCATTCTAAGTTAATATAACTTCAATCTAATGGTATCACATTAGATATCAAATATAACAATAAACACACAAAATAACTTAAAATTATCAACATAATTGATTACAAATCCAAGCTAATGGTATTACATCGTATATAGAATTTGAATAATACAAAATTTCAATGCAAGTACAAAAACAGCGGAGATTAGAATGAATACAATATGTTACCATTATAAGGAGGCATCATGATCCAATTAAGATAAATAATTTCATGAATCATTGAACTACAATAGAGAGGCTCACTGAGATCCAATGAAGATACCACCTGAACTGGCAGATACATGTGAAACCTCGGAAATATTAGTGATTTGAAACTTGCAACAAACAATGTGTTGACATTATCAGAATATATTAGTACTTCTTCTGTAGATAAGCTCATTCTGTTCCTTCTATCGGATACCTTAATTCCAGATAGTGTTCTTGACCACATGAAAGATCGGAAGTATTGCATGTCTATTATAGATAGAACTGTCGGTCACAGTTTATTCGATTATGGATTTCAGAAAATTTAAGTACCATGCCACACGGCCTCAGATGATAATAGGATGGCCTTATTTTTACAAAAATCACGTTATTGAGGTGTTATATACGCAAATAAAAGTACTGACTGAAGCTGATGTGAACTTTAGACCCTGTTTCAACTAAGTAGACCGTAATTTTGTCTCTCATTTTCTTCAATCGAAATTCGTTGCAACTTTATACATGTCTATAACTACCCGGTTTATGGGTAGTGAGGGTTCTTCAATTGAGTGGATTCAAAGTAGAGACGCAATGGCGAGTTCTTTTGTTGGAATTTTACAAATATGTACAGATAGAACATCCACGACTTTGAAGTGGCAAGCCTTAGTTCTATATCCGATACATGTCACATTTCTTAATTGAACCGTACCGGTAACACGTTTCTTTATTTACCATAGATGTACGTTGGTTGGCTTACTCCCTGTAGAATTATAAGAATCTCATTCTCAACCGGACGAAGAGGACAACCACTTCAGTAACCACAAAATAAAAGTTGACCCTATTTTGAATTCATGATCACGTTTTACTTACTTCTTCGTCACGTGGGAGAGATGATAAAATGGTTTCATTGCCCGAGGCAATGACCATGATTCTGGAGCCGTAAATTAAAACATCAATGACAGGTTTCCATGTGAGCATGAACAACAATATACAATGGAATTTCTTTCATGTCGTAGTGTCATAGTACTGCTACATAATAGAAAGTTAAGACACGTCTGGAGTTCTTCATAACTTTACTGCTAAATGTCCACGACTCAGATACATAGAAAACTCAACAGATTTCAAGAAAGTTAGATAACTGTAGCAAGACCGGTTAAATATGTACTAAAAAGTATAAATGAGATTAGCGGTTTGCTGAACTTGGCAAATAATTCATCATCGACAGCACGGAAAAATATTTTATTGAAAGAAGCGCAGAAAATAATTCAGGACATTTAAATTGCACCATGGGTCCCTCTCATGGAAATATTAGGTAAGGCACATCCGCCGTTTATTCTTCCTGGTGTTTTTCAATCTTTACGTTTGTAATATTTCAGAACCATCATCTCGGTAATTCAAAGGCAATAAAAATGTGTTTCATGGTTTATCCATCAATCCCACACCACTCCATGCAGTTCATGGCCAAACGGAGGAATAGTAAACTATTTTGAACGCAGCGCATCACGTTGTTGCTAGAATGTAATTCTCTTTCTGATGCAGTAGAAAATAGATTCGGGTCACCCCGTTTCCGTGTTGACTTCTCAACAACGGAAAGGTAACAGAACTTGAATATTTTCTTACTGAATAATTTTATTTGAGGAATGCTGTAGGGAAAGAATTTAAAATGTTTGGTTATTGTATTCAGTTTGCGGTCGGATATGTTGATAGAGTTACGATATATCAAGAATAATCACTCCGGACTGAAATTGGCCCAAGTTACACAATATTCCTGCCAGATTTGTTATACGAAAATACTTCACTCGTCTAATCAAAGGAAACGATTGCTCAAATTGGTAACCGGTTTTAAATTCTGAAATCACAGTGCATTTAACATTTTGAGGAACTTTTTGATACAGGCATCCACAAATATGAATTCCATTTACTAGACCACTTCATGGAATACATCTGGACATTTCGCTGTCTAAACATAATTGATGCATCACCTTATGATAACTTCAACACATTCTTCAAACAGTCATATATATCTACTTCCAAACGGTTAGCAACTCGAATAGATGAAACAGTGAAACATATGGTACCAATAACTTCTTTTATACGTCGTAGATAACAGAATGTTGCGTTTCTATAACGCTGTTCCAACCAGTTTCCAAAACAGCAATATACAGGTCCAACACTGTTGGCCCTGTATATAGCTGGCAGCTACATCGCAACGTACAGAACACACATCTACATATTTCGTACGAGGTGGGGTTTCTGTTTCGTCGCAACAGATTGAAGTAACACCACAAATAACGGTACTTTCTACCGAAGTAACTAATTAGATCATTCCTCCAATACTGAAAAATTTATCACGTACTAGTATAAAAGTATTCACGAATCCAATTCAGAACTATTTACAACATAATGGAATGTTGCATACAGAATCCGAAATTGCTGTAACATTCGTCAAGCCGGGATACATATTTTGTGGCCATCTCCCAACATTGCAACAGTATAATAGTTCTAGAAACACTGTCAGCTTCTTCCTTACAAATGGTATGGATGGCAATGGTTTCGTTCGACATATAGCGGAAGTTATTATCCAATTTCATCTGGAACAGTATGATAATATACACAAGAAGGATACGGATATTTTACAATAAATGAAATTTACAGATTCGTTGGACAATGTAGATACTGTTTTTGACTGCATATACTTGCGTTGGGCTTCATCAGATGAAGTGGATTACACTAAACCTGGTACTGATCGAACGTCCGTGGAAAACATTTTAGAAACAGAGGAGTGGTATGATATCATTGATTTCGATTAAATATGTTCATCAGTTCATTTTTTGCGGTAGAAGTTTGATATTGATTCGTTCACTGAACAATTACCATGGGCAAGACAACGTTTATATGCTAATCGGTTCTACAGGGAGACAGATTCATTGAACTCAATACAAAAATATATTAAGGGAGATTGTAACACATCATATCATTACTTTATTCATTATTTTACTTTATTTTTCATGTTCTGTTCTTCCAAAATTCTTCCACATTTACATTCCCTTCCGTACTTTCTTCATTCTCCAATAAAGTAGTTCGTACAAGTACTCCAATATATAGTTTTCCAAACATATGAATGATTTTCCAATCAATTGTAATCTCATCTAAATAACAGTCATGTATGATTCCGCACTGCGTTTCAGTGGACTGCCGGAACCAATTTGATTTTACTGCGATAAAACTTTTCTTCGCACATTTCTTCGTAACAATTATTGTCGCTACACTTTCTAGTTCTTTGAAACTTCTTTCATCTTCCCTCCCTCATGGTTAGGTACTTTCAACTAGTCAGGGGCCCATTCTTCTACATAACATCACATTTTTCCAATTAACTGTTCAGTTTCCACTTTTACATATTTCAAAATCATTTGGTTAAATTCTTCCTGACGACACTACTATATTCTTTCACAATGGGCAGCTGCCCACAAAAAGTAATCGATTGCACCTACCAGAGGAATACTTATTATAGCCCCTTCCGCAATATTTCCTTCTTCATTGTCGGGTATGTATACCATGAAATAATGTAATAGTGCAGTTTCAACTTTGTTACTGAAAAGATCCAGCTTTTCTTCATCCTCCTCATGAGCTTCAAGGATATTCTCTACTTGACTACTGTCGGTCCGTAGTTTAATATCCGTCATTTTCCCACTGCGCCACGACGACGTGTATAACACACCGTTTCCATTATCTTTCATTGATTTACCTTTCGCAACAGCTATTTCCATGTCCCTTCGTTCCGTTGCTCAGAAATCTTTAAAATTTTATCGGTACAATAGATACCTGTATCCAAGTACTTCAAAACTTCTATTCTTTGCAGCTCTTTTTCTTCCACTACAGAAATCAGATAAGAACTGTTTCATACGGCCCTCTAATGTACTGACTTTGGAAAACTGTTCTAAAACTTAAATTTATCAATTTTTATGACATATAGATGTTTACTCCTTCACCATATGTCAGTTCTGCTCTAAGCAAGAAACGGATGATATCTTTCCCGCAGTTCACGGACAGAACGTATATGTTGTTTTCGCTGCAAAGGAGAGTTAAATGAAAAAGTACCATTATTGGACCGTCCAACCATTCTATTCCATTATCCATCACAATACCAGCTCTATTTGTATAGTTTCTGACCTTCCAGTCCTGATATGGGTCTAATTCACAGGTTTTTTACATCACAATTTATGTATTCTCAGGTCAACAACCAGTGTAATTTGCAAGTACTTTGTCTGTACTTTCTTTAGCACCCTATTCACGTACCTCCCACGACTCTTGTCTTTGTCAGACATTTTTAAAAATTTACTGATTTACAATTTATAACCTCTGCTCCATTCCTGTCATTTCACTATTTTATCGTTCAAGGTTCATACCTTCTGATTGCAGAGCCCTTATTGAAACAACTTTATTCAATACTTCTCGTGCTTTCTCATTCACCCTTACCTTTTACTCATTCATCAGCATAGAAAGTATTGTTTTATCGGCTTTCAAGTGGCTCACCTCTTCTTTCAGATTACGAAATATATCCATATGAACTTCTACTACTTCAACCGACCGTAATTCATTCATGAGACTATCCAAATTTGTTCAAATTACACGATTATCCGGAATATGTACAATCACATCACTGTCTGTTCTGTAATTTAAATTTTCGCTTTTCGATTGTTAAGCACTTCATTATTAGATGAGGATTCGTTATTATCCTCATTCTCACAGTACCACTCCTTCTGTTACCATTAATGCCATGAAACGTACCCATTGCTTTTTATCGGCCTCTTCCACGCCTTTCGACAGATATAATTGAACTTAGTCTAGCCCAGTCATCATCCACATCATTTTAGAAGTAGCCAGTAAGTAAATAATGCAAAAGTTTATGAAAGAAAACAAAACTAATAAAGTAAGAGTAGCGATAGCAGTAGAAAGTATAAATAGCAGGGATAGGAACTAGCAAGCGTTAATAAGAGGATTGTGTGTTGTAATCACAATCCTCTCAAGGATTTTTTCAGTAGTAGGATGTAATAGTTTCTATTTACGACACTAATCTTGGTTTCAATTAAATTGTTTAAACATATTTATTTATTTTTTCTCAAAACACTAACAAATGAAAATCTGATTAGGAGAAGAACAAAATAAAACCATTTATTTTTTAAAATGATCACACCACTAGTTTTGGACCTCTCTCTCAACTTTCCCTTTCCTTTCCCGACATTGCCTCACAATTTTAGCCGTTAAATTCTTACAGTCTCCCATACGTGCAACGTCCTTTGAAAATAATTTGGCATAACATTCAGCGTCCCTCATGATAGTGAAAACTTATTCAACTTCATTATTTCGTACTCGACATTATAACATGCAGAAAGATACAGCTAAACACTTTTCCAATACACCAGCTTTTCTCTTGTCCGTTTTAAGTTGATTATGTTGCGTTGCAGATGTAGCCCAGTTTGCACTATTACTCACAGATGGTTGGGGCCAAAATCTTTTTCCATGAGCATAATTCGCAATATAACGATCTTCTTAGTTGTCTGACGTTTCCTGGTCAAAAGTAGAAATATGTCGGAACAGGAGTTGGGTGAATATATGAACATGTTATGCGCTATGATCGAGAAGACAACAAAGTACAATTTTCAAATAGTCTGAAATAAAATATGTACATACGTTATACTTTTCGGAGACAGTACCATACTTCATGTATTTTATATATTTGACAACGTAGAATTCACTACCTTCAGTGGAGGTATTGAATGCTAGAAATGGCATTCCCAGCATTGTTAGCCACAGTAAAAGTGTGTACTCCGTGTTAGTGAGAACTTCACCTTTCCGATTGGCTACATACGACAGAAAATTTCCTGTTACAGCTAATTCTTCCCGTTAGTTTTTTTCGAATATTTGTTTTTTGATTACTTTTGCTAATTTATTTTCGAACATTTTATTAACATAGTAATATTGGAAATTTTATTGACATTAATACATTTTCCAATTGTCAACAGAATACAGGCCTATACAATTAATCAAACTGTTCGGTGTCTTTTTCTTGTTAATTAATTTAACATGGATGAGGAAGGAAATATTGTGCCAATTTTACAGAATCAAATTACCTCGATCTTAACCCATCATAACTTATCATTGTCATATTCTCCACATTTCCCTCTCCACATCAATATGGTTCATTAGCCAGCTTTCATTCATCTTCGATCATCTTTCAACTATCAGCGCCGCGTAATGACACTTCAATAATCATCAATATTCACCCTACCAACTTGCAACATTTAGAGACGCGCAATGTACATTATTACGTGCAATTATAACCACAACCATTCAACTTGTAACAATTGGCGCCGCACAATGACAGTTCAATCATCATATATGCAAATTCAACTTCATGCACAAAATAGTTTTCAAAGTTACGTATCCTTCTACATTTTACTCATACCTACATTTTATCATCATTTCATTCATATTTATTAACATTTCTTTTCATTATTTTCTTCATCTGATTTCGGTTGACGAATAACGTTTTTCCTTTAACTACCCCGATTCTTCGAATAGGTTCGTACCGTTTTCTTCATTTCTCTTCAAATATAACCACATTCTTATTTCATGTTCATTGATATACGAATGACCAACTACTTTTCTATTATTGATTTTTCTATATATGATTTTCTTATTTCATCATATCAGCATTCTTCATATCGTAGCAGTGATGGAGTGTCATTCCATTCGTATATCCTGTGTATATAAAACTGTGAACGTTTCGTGTATATGGAATCTATATCTTTTCCATATATTGTTTTATATTCTTTCCCTTTTTCTTTCTATCACATTTCGTATTAGTACCTTTTTATTCGTCCGTTTCTTTTTTTATGATATTTTTCAATTTCACATAATTTGATACCATTATTATTAAATTTTTATATCACATGTATGCTCTAATTAGTATACATGTAGTACAATTTATATTGTCCATATTCTATATAGCTATGATAGCTACGTATACCATCTTACTATTTAAATATATCGCACATGTCTCCATCACAAACCATAGTACCATCCACTTTTTCTTTCATGGACTGAGTTATCTTTTGGATTTCCCATTCAAGATTCCATGCAGTAAATGGATTGTAACTTGGGTTGCACCTGAGGTGTGACATTCAACAGATGAACTGCGCAGTCAATGTGGCTTTCATTGTGAACTACATTTTTCGTGGGATTTTACGAAGTATTCATTCACTCTCTCTCTCTTGTACGATGAATACTTTTTAGTACACATACACAGAAATGTCCGGTGTTTAAAATCATGTTTCAATATTACATCCGTGCGCTTTTCCAACATATGAAAGGTGTACTGTAGCAATTCTTCCATTTTTTCCACCGTCCGTAAAAATATGTGTACGCCTCATACACTTAAAAAGTACAGTACGCGGAAACCACAGTTAATGGCCCAAACAATTTATCTTCAAATTTTGTAGATATTTCCTTCAGTTACAATCCGTAACAATTCAAACACTGTAGTTTTTGTTATGTAACCTACACGAACCCCCAAAATTCACATGGTCAAGTATATATTTAGTGCACCCGAAAACGACGCCGTTTGAATGTAGTCATTCAGTTCCAGAAACACGGACGTAAATGTTTCGATATTATATTCCTAGTTGTGGTCGGATATGTCGATAGAGTTACTGGTTATCAAGAATATTCTCCTCAGACCGAAGTTTGGACAACTTATACAACCATCATGCAAGATTTTTTATATGACAATTTTTCACTCGGTTGGTTAAAGCTAATGATTGTTGAAACTGATAACGGAATTTATATTCTGAAATAACAATGCATGTAACATCTTGAGAAACATCTTGATACAGGGATCTACACATTGGAGTTGTATTTATCAGATCACGTCGTAGAGGACCTCTAGCGATTTGGAGGTCTAAAAATAATATATGCATCGCCGTATGAGCAATTCAATACATTCTTCAAGCAGTCATATAAGTCTCCTTCTGAACGGCTAGTAACTCGGATGGGTAAAACAGTGAAAGATAGGGGACCAACAATTTATTCTATATTCAGTAGCTCACATCATGCTCCAATTTTAAAACGCAGTTCTAAACATTCTTGAACATCAAAACGACCATAACAAGCATCTACATATTTGAGACGCGATGGCGTTTCTGTTTCGTTGCAACAGATTGATGCAATACGACCAGGAGCAGTACTGTGTACCGAAGCAATTAATCAAATCCTTCCTCCAATACTGAAAAACTTATCACATACTAGTCTAACAGTCTTCACGAATCTCATTCGAAACTATTTACAAGGTAATTGAATGTGGCTTACAGACTCCTAAATTACTTTTACATTGGTCAAGTCTGGGTCCATATTTGGTGCCCATTTTCCAACATTACAACAGTATGATAGTTCTAGAAATACTGTCAGTCTGAAATCTCCACCGCAAGATCGACATGAAATACAACGCATATTTACACAGACACAATCTGGTTCCATAAATAGGGAAAAGAGTATCTTTGTCCTTATAAATGTTGCTGATGGTAATCGTTTCGTTTCCTATATAGCTAAAGTTCTTCTCCAATTCTACCTGGAACATTCTCATGACATGGACAAGAAATAGATGGCCTTTGTACAATACATGGAATACACATAGCCAATTGAAAATGTAGATACAATTTTGCACTGCATATTCTTGCGTTGGGATACATCGGATGAAGTGTATTAACCTAAACCTGTAACGGACCCAACATATGTGGAACACGTTTTAGAAACAGGGGAGTGATATGATATTTTTTATATCGATACCATATGTTCATCTGTGCATGTGCTATGGTCAAACTTTGGAATTGATTCCTATACTGAACAATTTCCATATAGAAAAAACAGGTTCTACATTAATCGGTTCTGCACAGAGATAGATTCATTGAAATCAGTACAAACTCATATTAAGGAAGATAGTAACACCGCATAACATGACATTATACATTATTTCACTTTATGTTTCATGTTTCGTCCTTCCAAATTTTCTTCCACATTTACATTACTTCCATACTTTCTTCATCCTCAATAAAGTACTTCGTAGAAGTCCTCCAATATATATGGTTCTCCAAGCATCTGAATGATTTTCCAATCAATTGTGATCTCAGCTTTATAACATGCATGTATAATTCCGCACTGCGTTCCGATGTACTTCCAGAACCAATTTAATCGTACTGCTATAAAATTTCTTCGTACTTTGTGGTAACAATTATTGTCACTTCACTTTCTATGTCATTCAAACTTTATTCTTCTTACTACCTTCATGGCCAGGTTCTTCCAACTCCTCAGGCGCCCATTCTTCTACATAACATCATATTTTACAAATTAACTCTTCAGTTGCCACTTTTACATATTTCAAAAACATTTCGTTAAATTATTTCTGACGACACTACTATATTATTTGACAATGAGTAGCTGCACACAACAATTAATCCATGCACCTACCCTAGGAATACTCATCATAGTCCCTTCCGCAATATCCCCCTCTTTCTTGACCGGTATATATCCAATGAAATCATGTAATACTGTAGTTTCAATTTAGTTACTGAACAGATCCAGCTTTTCTTCATCCTCCTCATGAACTTCAAGGACATGTTCTACTTTACTACTCCCATTCCGGAATTGAATATCTGAAATTTCAACACTGCGCCAGCACTTCATGTCTAGCACACCGTTTCCATTGGTTTTCAAAAACTTTCTTTCCGCGACAGCTATTTCCATTTCCACTCGTTACGTTTCTCTGAAATCATTAAAACTGTACAGAAACAATAGAGACCCATATACAAGGACTTCAAAAACATCTATCCTTTGCAGATCTTTCACTTCCATTACATGAAACAGATACCAACTGTCTCATACGGCCCTCTAATGTACTGACTTTGAAAACCTATTCTACAATTTCATTTCTCAATTATCCCGTTGGATAGATGTTTTCTCTTTCACCATATGTCAGTTCCGCTCAATAAAAAGAACATATAGTATCTTTCTCGCAGTTCATGGGGGGACATATATGATGTTTCCGCTGCAAAGAACAGTGAAAGCTTACAATCATTTAACCGTGCAACCGTACAATTCAACTATCACATAATCAGCTTTTCTTGTCCAGTTTCTGACATTACTTTCTGGTATGAGTCCAGTTTAAATGTTTCCTTACATCCTCTCTTCTGCATTCTATCGTTAGCCGCTAGTGTAATTCGAAAGGACTTGGTCAGTCCTTGATTAATAATCCTATCCACGTACTTTCCCCGAATCTTGTTGTTATCAGACATATTTTAAGAATATCCTGATTTACAACTTCTAAAGTCTGCAACATTTCTTCCATTTCACTATTTTCCGATTTAGGTTCATACCTTTCGATTGCAGTGCCTTTATTGAAACTTCCTTATTCAATAGTTCTCGACCTTTCTCCATAGCTCTACTTTGTTCTAATTCATCAGAACAGAAAGTCCAGATTTATCGGCTTTCAATTGGCAAACTTCTTCTTCTATCTTTCAGAATTCTTCCATATGAACTTCTACACCTTTAAAAAATTGAGCAAAACTCCATACCGGTTCAGGAAGACGCATCTCAACGTCTGCTATTACCGTCTCAACGAGATGCTATGGTACATCTTGATACATCACTCAGCGCTAGAAAAGTTCCGCAAAGATCACATTCGTACTGATCAAAACCGTCGGCTGGAACTGGACATATGTCCGATTACGACTCTTCATCGTCGGAAGAGTATGACGAAACCACAGGCCAATATTGGCATGTCTATCGATACCGTTATTCGAACGTTAAAAGGCCCGAATCATCGAGTACTGACCTCGGTTAAGCCGACAAACCCGACCTTCAACCATTGAATGCACTACTGATACTATCGTGTATCCCGCACTCGCGGCAGCCGTGACGGTGCATCCACTGGTACATTATACATGCATCTCAAAGGTCTAGAGCTTACCATGAAAGAACTCCGATTCTCTGGCGAAGTTCAAATATTAATTTTCGACTTCCTCTCGCGAATGGTGGAAGAGTGCGACACACTCGCCTTGAGCGAGTTACAGGCATACGTAGCCATCCCCCAATTTCCCACAAGGAAGGCCGCGAAACAGTTCCAATCAACTAGAAACGTAGCACGCTCCGATGTTGTCTCTTGTTGGCTCGAAGCCGTTCAATTCCTGATATGAACGGACGCCACACCTTCTGCCGTACGTGAAAAGGTGGATTCTTTACGCAGTACACGGAAACTGAACAATGAAACTGAAAAGGGTTTGTTGTCCCATTTAAATGACTCAGCTTGTCTCTGCGATAAGGTTTACGACTAGTTGGAATCGTCACAAGATGCAAGGGAAATAAGTCCCGTCAGGAGTTAACAGTCGAATGACTGCTTCAATTTGCGCAATATCACGGCGAAGCATATCAGGCACAACGCGTTGGCACGCTTAATGTAACATTACCACCTAAAGGTACTCGTCAAACATCACGCGAAGTTTACTTCACGAACGATTCAACCGCACTCATCGCATAAGAAGTCTAGTGCATCTAATTCATGACGAAATATTCCAAAGACAACAACGAATTCCCATCCACAGTTAGGGAGGAAGACTACAAGCAAGAAACAAATCTCTATGAAAATTCAGTAAGACCAAGATACATCACGTTCAGTGGACGATTATCAACACGCGTGAGGTGGACAGCTAACAAACGGAGTAATGCGAAGCAACAACCATTGATTTGTCAACAATGTTTCGAGTGGAACCATATTTTGTCGAAGTGAACGCTCCAATTCTTCGAAATGGATACTGTAATCGCCAACTATGGTAAGTTGTCTCCATCTGGAGAAGATCGTGTACCTTATACTGCGTATCTTATGGAAACAACTCTCGCCGTGGCCGCACATCCACAAAAGAGCAGACCCGAAGCTGGATATGAAATCAACAAAGCGATAGAAATCAATTAACATACCTAGATAAACTGATCTGGGGACTTGCAGAAGCTCATCTTTCTTAATAAAGAAAATCTTAAGTCGCCCACAGACTCCTTCTCAAAGTCCGCGTGTCACCCCCGTTTATCTCATTGCTCTATCACGATCACCATCATCCACAATAACCTTCGGTTGCCTCCAACGCTCGTGGCGGAAATTGAAACGCATAGACGCACATGGTCCAATTTTCTTACTGACTCGACAAAATTATCGAGTATATGCCAATATTCTGATATCATTACGTTCAACTAAACGGTTCAATGCAGTCCTAGATACCGGTACCGGATCTAGTTTAATTCGACGCTCGTACCTATTAGGTACATTTTGAGGGGCTTTTTGAAATATCTCTGACCTATATGGTATTACAGTAGGGACGAAGATATTTCATAAATCCCCTCGAAGGGTCGACCAACCTACGAGACGCTAATAGTAGACCCATCATCATGGCAGGGACGATAATGCTGGCTGCTCGCCTTGGCTCCCAGTCGGAGATGTTGACCTTTTTCGTGGCCAACCGACTCGCACCGTCATTCATTCTCAGTTGTGACTTCCGTGACGGGCATGTTTAATCAATCTACCCGTGCGTGCGATTAGTTGTACCGGACGACAGAACAACTGTCCCCATTGTCCGGAAGCTTAACAAGAGACTCTTGGACGCTCCACGGCTACCAGAAGAGCAGGAATACATACTCGCAAAGGGGAGTACCACACGAAAAATACATAACACAAAACAGGCGATGATACAACCGGGACAAAAACCTGGATACCATTCAAAACGGCACGCCAAGAGCTAATCCTTGTTGAAACAAAAACACGCTTGCATGACAATCACTTATGTCTCTCTGGAACAGGAATAGCTGAAGTATCGAACGAACAATCGTTGGATATATTAGTCCCCAACTTCAAATAACAGCCAAAGATACTGCTTCGAAATCAACACATTGTCAACGCAAGTCCGCACATCACCTCGCTTGTCCAGTAGAAAATTTCACAAGTTGTAAGGCCTACTCAAGTTTGATAATCACCTGCTTCCTACTATATTGTATCGTTCTCCCTTGTCCTTCCCTCTCTCTCTTTTAATTGATCCACTGCTTGGTTCCTACGTTCCTCTCT
>JAULBU010044152.1:0-13962 GCA_032358235.1 Odonthalia washingtoniensis | reverse complement strand
ACAAGACACGAACAGGTAGAAAATCGTTCAAATTATTCGAATCTCTTGACCAATTCAAGGATTGGAATGAAGAAATGATCGACAAACCCTTTTTTGGGCCGACGCATGATGTTTTTCTCTCGAAGAAGGGGTCGTGCGGTCAATTCATTTTTGGACACGTGTACTTTTTAGTGACTTTTGTCATAATTTTTCTTTTGTGTAGGACCACATGTTTTGGGTGGCTTTTCACTATCGCCACGTGAATTAGGAAATTGTTGCCCATTACAATGTACCAGTGACTCCCGCTCCGCTACATTTTACAGTACGCTCCCCCTCCTGGCATTCAGTAGCAGGTAGATCCTACTTAAGAGGTTTTTCGTGTGCCTCTCTTCAATTCTAATAAAGACAAGCACCTCTGAAGCGGAATCTACATCCAAAAATTGCGTTCGTGATCGAATAAAAAGCTCTTTAGTATGCTGTAAATCATCACCCTTAGCCATGCAAGTCGTTACACCGCGCCCGAAATGTGTAATCTTGGATCGGCGCCCAGCCGCCCGTACTTTCTTAGATGAACGACTCCGTTGCCATAGAAGCCTCAATCCTGAGTCGAACCGTCGCAACCATCCAAGCTTAGTGACCGTCACGATATCCCTCTCCTCCTGCCGGAGTCAACGACAGACCTATATCGCCAAGCTTCTCGCGGGTCCCTCAAGTCCTTCGACCACAGTCGTTACCGACCTGACCAACTCTGGCATTCGTCTGGAAAATCAAGCCTCCTACACTTTTTTCTAACCGCCTTATTTTCTCCTTTGGTGAAGTGCAAGGCAACGTGAGCTACACGGAAAGAAGGGTCACCGAACTCCCTTTAGTGACCTCTCAGCCTTTGTCTTCCAAGTGCATTGCACTACAATATGGACTACTGTCATCATGATGCAATTTGATAACAATATTTTGCAGTACTACCCAAAATCGCGGCCCACATAATGTTTTATAATTAATTGTCGCAACTGCACGTAGATACAAAACACTGAATGCCCGGCCTTCAAAAAATTTCCAGTTTTTGGACAATATGAATGCCCCGGGAAATAACTACCATTTTTGAATGTCCAACCTACGAATAGCTCAATGCGGACGTTCACATGGCTAAAAGATATGAACGGTTCCCGTGTACATCCACTCCCTTTCAAATCTTGGAAGTAGGCATTCAGTACCGGAAACACAGACGCAGGTTGATGTGACGAGACAATTTTTATAGTATTAATGGTGTCGTTGTTGTTACGGTGTGTGACAGGGACTGAATCAGGAGATGATGGAAATGGATTGACAGGGAGCTTTCGGCGCTTCGATGTGACGAGTTTAGAACGTTCGTTTTGAACACGACGATCCCTAGCCATAATGATGAAAACGGAGATATAACTTACGTTGGGTGGTTATGGTTGAATAGAATAAATCGGAAACTTAGTCCACGGCGTCCTGTTGACTCTTCAACACAATTAAAATATATTTCATTTAATATTTCTTATAAAATTTTATTAAAACTAATCCAAAACAAACCAAACACACCACTGACTGACATTTTTCCATATCAAAATATTTTATTTCCATTTTGGCAAATCCAATTCATACAAGAGACCGAATCTGGCCCAAAATATTTAAATAATTTTAAATAATTTTAAATAATTTTAAATAATTTTAAATAATTTTAAACAGAAAGACCAGCTAGAAGCACCAGATAATCGACACAACTTGGAACGTATAGTATTCGGTAATGTGTCGAGAACAGCGAAGAGAAATTAAAGTCTCCTGACTCTCTCTTCATATCTCCAATGGTTTGAAAGGCGTTATTTTCCCATGAGAGACATTTATATTTGCGTAGAGGCTTTCCAACGTCAAATTTTGCAAGACGATAAGTAAAAGAAGGAATACGGCCATTTCTTCTTGTACGGTACGTGATTTGTTGAAAAATGATTGAATCTAAATGACGGTCCTATATGTCCCCCATTTCTGAAGTATAGTATACTGTCAGAGGAAAACAACAGGAAACCAAAAACCGAAGAAAACTGACGGAACGTGTCAGTAGCCAAAATATAGCCTGTACGGAATGAATTGCTAAGAGCACAAATTCTTCTATTGTGCAATTGATTGGATACAGATCGTACATCACCTCAGAGACTGCGGTACGAACTTACTCGATTATTGTATGTAGAGCATGATGCAGGAATAACATTCTGGGAAAATACCATCAAAGAAGCAACTAACGAAGGAAAATGCAAGAAACCAGTCGATCCTCCATAGATTCCTGTGGTCCATCTTCTGAAGATGAGTTTGAAGACGCCCCAATAACCCAGAAACGGCAGACCAGGAAACGAAGAGATAACTTCATGCGTTTACGACGCACGACTGAGGAGGATTTCCTAGAAATGAGAAAATCGATGTCCGTATTACACGATGAAGTAGACTTTTGCATAAACGATGAGCACCACATGAATAAAATTCACTTCGACATTGACAGATGTAGAGATGCAGAATTAATACATAAAGGTTTAAGTTCTGCGTAAATGCCTGCAGAACAAATCGAGAAACTGTTTGTACACATAACTCTCTATGAACTGCCCAGAATTGTTACAGTATGGACAGACGTTGGGATTTTAGCCCAAGAAAAGAAGAGAAGGTGTAGCTGGAAGAGAAATAAAAGGGTACATGACGAACTTGTGAGGAATGTCATATATACAGGAAGTCAACCGTTTACCAATGAAGCAGGCGAGAAGCAGGTAGAGATAATTCGCACCGTTGTGGAGAAGGGTGAGAGGGAGGACGACATGTTTACATTAGAGTATGACTTCTGGACGTTATATGAATAAACAGGAAACAGTGATTCCGACGTTGATGTAAACACCATAGACGGATACATACCCCTACCAACATCCCTGACTGCACGTAGCCACTTAGATTATCCGCACTATAATATAATCTGAACCAAGTTTAAATCTATAGTTTTTGTAAATAAAATAAAAGCATATTGCGAACATTTACAACATGTAAGATACAGGTTCAACTGTTCTGTATGTTCCAGTACAGCTACCATCGCCACTTTGATAATTTGTAGAACTAAAAATGATGTATCTTTAATCAGGTAACATTTGTAAATGGTACCACTTATCATGATATATGTTTGTCAGACCACAATCTGACTAATTGTGAAACTGTTGCATACATATAAGTGTACGTCGCTGTTTACTGTACGACAAAAATGTCTTCATATAGAATGATTTTCACTTATTTTTGTGAACTGTACATAATTTTTGTACTAATTCAATGGTGTTATGTGCATATAATTGTTACGCAGAATTGTAATACGAAAAGCCCCTCAAGTAACCACATTTCAACAGGGAATAATATACGTATGTGACAGGAAATACTGTGTGGCATAAACACATATTTATAAAATTAAATTAAATTAAGGGTTAGAATGGCGCTATTGACGTAATGAGTTTATCAAAACATGGAAGGAGAGGATAAGCTTCCATACAGAAATACTTTGAAACGTAGTAATCAATATAATCATAACTTTTCTTTCGTTTCTTTGTTTTCATGTTGGTAATTTTTGAATCAACAAATTTTCATCTAGAAAATCGGGAGGAAGTGGTCTGGGTCGAGACCCAACTTTTGAATGAGCCATTTATGCCAAGCTACAGGCTTCACTTCTTTCGTATCGTCTAAGAGCTTCATCAAGGCAGCTGTGAACTGACTTGGAAATGTATACTATTTCTTTCTCTTATTTACACGATCTGCTTTGCATATGGCGACTTTCTTATTTGATGACGTAGAAGTTATGTCATTCACGGTGTTGGTTAATGACGATTGTGCAACGCCAATGTATGTCATTCCTGCGAAATCATGTTTACAATCGTCACTGTCGTGTGATCTTGTTACACAATGACGATGACACGTAAAAAAGTGTTACTGATCAGTAACAACTTGAATTTTGATCTGGGTCAAATTATGAATATTGTGTAATATTTTCCACACCCATTATCTCTGTAAATCCATGATTTTGTAATGATTTTGCTACAGCGGCTGAAGTACGAAGCGCTCATTTATTGCTTTCATTCATATCCTTCCGGTCTGCAGCTTCCTTCTTTTTACGGTGTGAGTTTTTTGAAATCTCACTGACAATGTGAATCTCGGTTGGTATGTAATATTTCGAAGGATAGTCCTCCTAAAATGATGAATTAATCATTGAGACACTCATTTTTCCTTTATCATTCTCACGAATATAGAATGCTAGTTCGATATCAATTGTATAATTTGGACTTGTATTGATTACAAGTGACCTCCGATCTCCTTTCTTCCTTGCCCAACCACAAGGAAATTTAATCCCCGAACGGATTCCTTGTTAGACAACTACATCTACCAGATATTTATTCTCAGCGCCACGGTCATAAAAAGGCATACATGACTTCATCAACAATGAAGATGCTATTCTGGCCGCTATGTTCGCATCGCAACGTTCTTCATCGTTATTTTCACATGACGCTTCGTGTATATTTTTAGTTTTTTCACATCAGAACATTTTCTGACATTTGTTACATGTTTTTATACCATTCATGTTGACATGAATGTGATACGGTAGTTTCTTCTTTCCACCACCACCAAGTTTTACAGTTGCGTTCATTTTAATAGATGTGTCATTATCATCATTTCCATTTCCGGATTGTGCTTTATTATCAGTTTTACTCAAGCCTCTTCGTCTCTTCTTTTTCAGAGCGCTTTGATAATGGACGACGACTTCAGTTTCCAAGCCCTGATAAAGTGTGGAAGACGAGCCAATTTCATTGTGGCTGATATGGTCAGTACCGACGTTAACATTATAATTATGTGAATGTTCACCTGGTTCTGGATCTGTAACATCTGCCGTGCAGGTATCGTGCTGAATCTCTAATGGATGCATTGTGGTACTATTGTCATATAGAAACTGAAGTAGGTACTTCAAAGCTCCGCCTTCTGCTCGATGTGAGATCGAATTATCTATCCTATTCAAAAGAAGCTGCAAATTATAATTAACTAATAATGTCATTACTTCCATATGCGTCTGCTTCATACTTCTACACTTATCGATGTATAAAATATTCATTTTCCCGGCAGAATTCTGGTATTTCATCATTAAGAATTTGCCATGAGCAACTTTCACATACCGAATCTCACTTTGTTTATTGGTGGGGAAAACGGACTGGTTTTATTGCTAGCGCAGCTTCTCGCCAAATATTAGAATCAGGGCGTACCCTTGATATGAAAATGAGCTCAACATAACTTCCAAAAATTACTCCATCGGGTTGCAAAGCGGTAACAATATCATTCCGTTCTACAATCGATTTATACGTTTCATTGACATTTCTTTTAGCGTGCATCACTTCCACAGCGAAATTTGAATCAATTAAACTTTTCCCCTGCTGTGACTCAGGATAAATGATACCTTCTAATAATATAGTATGGTGACACGCAATAATTGTAATCAGCACTGCTGCCAGTTTTCCAGTATAGCACGTTCCATGCATCCAATATTTATGTATCATATAAGTTATAGAAACGATATTGTTGTTGCTGGCCGTAGGCTGATTTCGTGACACATTATGAACAATGGAGTAAACTTACCATAAATTAGTTCTATCGCTGATTTCACCCTCTTCCATACTCTTCCGTACATATATTTCTCATAGTTTGTAGGTTGTGAATTCCTATTTGTGATAACTTGTACTATATGTTCACAATACACCTAGCTTCATTTCATACAATTACATTATGAACCTACAGTTTTTTGCTCTAGTTGGTATCATATTAAAATGCTTCTTCTTTTCTATTCATGGACTCTCCTTTCTCTTTCACATTTCATTTCTTGTGAATTCCACATCGTCTATGACATATTTTGGTTACCAACCTACCCCCTTCATTCCAGCTCAGTTTTCGATTGTTTTCAGATTAATACAGTCAGGATGACGTCGTTGTTCACTTAAGAACCTAAATTTCTATTTCTCCCGTAATTGTAGTCGATTGACAGTAGTGTTATTCTGTTCCGTGTTCTACCTTCTGAGACACTCCCTGATTCTTCATCTTATTTGGTTTTAAACGGCTGCTTAAACTGTCATGTATGATTAAATAATGTCAAATTTTGACAACAGTCAAAACGTTGTTTTATTCTACTTCTTTCGTTGTACTGCAGCGTGTACATGACGATTTAGGTTTTCAATTCGATTTGAAATGAAATTCGCGTCACCTGATTACTTTTTGTCAAAAAGCAATATCGGATTTGGTACCCCCTTAACGGAATACAGAAAATCGGTATTATGATTCAACATGACAGTTCATGGCAACATTGCACTGCAGTTTCCACACATTTTGCGTACTAAAGACCATATCTACGGCAGGGGCTTAAATTAAAATCAATTTTAAATGTTTTGCCACGTCTTTCATTGTGATAGCCGTATCTAATCCGCTATTTAACGGATACACTTCGTTTTTTCATAACTGTTACAGACCTACCGCAGAATAGAAAATCTATTCACACTGCCTACCCCTTCCCTATGTTCAACGATGGAAGGTTTCAACGACTCAAGAAACGAGTACAACCTCTCCTACATTGTAGCCACCGGTAAGTTTACAGGCCTTCAAATTCATGGCACTGCAGGGAATCGTCCAGGTAGTTAACATGAAAAAGAGGGAACATTCACCGCGACTTCGACGTAGCTCTTAAGCACCTCTGTACACATTATTTTTGTGCATCAACGCGCTACGGACAGCTTCTTTTGAAAACCGCTTTCAATTGACTCGCGCAGTATTCAATAATCTATTCAGTAAAATCAATGGTGGCGGGATTTTCGTGCGTCGCGCTGATTATTTAGGAGAGCCTGGTATACACAATTTCCAACGAGTTGTGGCCGCAATTCATATGATTGGTTATGGAATAGCATCAGATGTACTTGACGAGTATCTGCAAATGACCGAAGATTCAGTAATGATCTCTATGAAGGGATTTTCTAATTCTGTAATTCAAAGTTTGAGCCGACAGGAGAAGACCTTAGACGTATCATGGGAATTAACGCCGCGAGGGGGTTTCCAGGTTGTGTTGGTTTATTGATTGTCAAAACTGGGAGTGGAATAACTGCTGTATTACGTGGGCGGGGCAGTTCAAGGGGAAATAAAAGAAGCCTACAATCGTCCCTGAAGCAATCTGCGATGGATAGTTGTGGATTTGGCTTGCATTTTTTGGAAGTCCTAGAAGCCTAAACTACATGAACGTGATGCAGCATTTGCCAACCATGGAAAGTATAATAGCTGGGGCGTTTCCCCTTCTATGCAATATGATGTGAACAGTTAGAAACGAACAATTCCATACTACTTGGCGGATGTTATTTACCAAAACTGGTCTATATTAATCAAGACAATTGAGGAACGTAACAACCCCAGGGAAGAATCTTTTTCCAAGGCTCAATAATCAGTAAGAAAAGATAATGAATGAGCGTTTGATGTTCTCATTGCATGGTTTCATATACTGTCTCAACCTGCTGGTCTATGGTCGCGTCATGAAATGTCAAATATGATGAAGATGTGGATAATTATGCACAACATGATCGTGGAACACAGACGTGATGGATATGAAAGCGGGATGTCATATTTGGTGCATTTTGAAGATGCTCGTAGTATGTTTGCCGGAGGAAACTCGTTAAAATGAGAGTATAGAGCCGCTACTGAACAGTTGATGACGGAGGTAATACTACCGGGAATGTGGGTATGTATGGTTTCATCGCGAGAGGCTCTAATTACAACTAGGATTGATCACGCAAGCTCTCAACTTGATCTACAACATCAAATTTGGAATCGTCAAGGTACTTTATTTCAACTGGCGTGCCAAATTAAAATTACTGCAGCAATATTTGCGCTGAATAACAGCGCGAAACGCTGTCAAAATGGGGGTCTGGGATCTCCGCGGTATGTGGCCACGAGGTCGCTGAGAGATGTTTCCAGCAGAAAAGGACTTTTCTCAATTCTGAGCCATCCTGAACACAACAGCTGAAGACGTCGAAGAAGATGCCTCCAGGTCAGTAGTATTCATGATTAGAGTAGGTGCGTTCGAGTTGGTAAATGGACCCTCATCTGCGGTGTCAACTTTTTATATATCTTTCTCAGTAGTAGCAATCTTCGCTTTCTCGACGACTGTTGCAAGATGTGTTGTTCGTATCGCAGGGAAAAAGTCAGCTGTTTCGGGAAAGCCTGCAACTTCGGGGCGCAAGAACACCTCGATAGCGTTTCTCTCTTCCATTATTTCTCTCTTTCGTTTCATAGATCCTGTCATTGATCTTACAACCTGAATGAAAACTTCTTCCTGGCGAGCATTCTTTGCTACACGGGACTCTCCTGGAAATTGGTCAAATGAGGAACTGCTTCCGTTATCAGTTATATTACTGTTATCAGAGGATGGAGTCTCTGGCATACTTATTTGAGTTTCATGTCCAGTTGAGTCCGATTGGGTAGATCACACGATATCTGGAATTTCTTCCCATTTGGGTAATTATTCAGTACAGCGTAGGTCTTGTAGTACAAAGAACTGTTCTTGTCGAAGTTCTGGTATACATATTGTATGCACATGTTGATACCTATTTTTCTTACCACTGGCATGGACATTATGCCTTCATCACCAAATCCAGTCTGGTTTGAAGCCCATACTTTGCCAATGGAAAGAAAAAACTTTTGTACATCTGCTGACAAGTCCGAGAAGTGTTGCTCAATGCTCAACAATGAACGAAAACCATACATTCCTTCCGGAACTTCGGAAGTATCAGAACCTTTCTCGATGAATCGTAGACGCACAGAATGCATGAAGCGCTTCCCAGTTTGATCTGTACCAGCAATGGGTCGTCAGAAGCAGCTATCCATACCCTCGCTAGTACTTAATTTTCATTCTCGTCCCATTTCCTTCCCTGTCCCATGCTAGTGTGATCCGGTTGAGATGGAAACTTGTGATAACGCGCTTGATTATTGTGGTTAGGTGTGAGGGGAGAATGGGACAGTGGGGATGATAGGACCATGATGAAATTAGTTTCCATAGTAATATTTCATGAAGTATGGGTTTTTCGTGATACTTTTTCGTACCTGGGAATGTAGGCTGTTTTCTGTTTGCATTTTTGGCTTGTATTCTCAACCAATAAGACCAATCATCACTTGACATATGGAAATCTATTGATTAGATTTGATCACGATCTGACTCTATCCGTCCCTCGAATGGTCATATCGTGATATATTCTTTTCAAAAATATATTGGTTTAATTAGATTTTGTGCGGTAGGGTGGCAGTGCGTGTTGAACAATTGAAAATTCCGTTTAGATTTTATATTGGACTAGGGGTAGAGATGCTCTAATTTCCTAAATAATAAATTGGTCAGTTCATTATTTACACATGTCACAGGTGGAATTTATATCAGGCTTTCAAAATCGTAAAACTTTTGATCCGTTTCGTTTAAAATCCAAAATGTCACCGTATCTGCCCCTTCTAAGCTGGTCCCTCCGACAATTAAAAGTATTTTGTACCAGACACTGAACTTATGCAATGTGTAACTTATCATAAAATTTATGATTCGTTTTTTAGATCCCAAATGGCATACGTCTGAATTTGTTGGAAATATACTTGTCATTGATTGACAGTGTAGTTTATTAGGTCAATTAGATTGTCATTACACTGCACTGTAATACACAATGAGTGGTCAGGATAACTTGACCACCGTCGTGTGATGGGAACATCGTCGTGTGATGGCAAAAAAAGTACGAGTGTGTATAAAACGCACTACAGATGAGGTGAAATAGTTTGTCTCAAAATAAAAATAAAACAGAATTGAGTTCATCATACCGCCTTTTTCTTCCGAAATTCAACTGATTGAAATTGTGGGACTCAACCTATGAGCAGAGACAAACAAAAATGAGGAAATATGAATTTTCAACGAAGTAGTCTTCCATAAGAGGACTTTCCCGCTACAAATTGGGCGAAGAATTTAGTATGTGGATGCTGAATGTTTACCAGGAAATGGTCGAAAACAAGCTCCACCGCTACTTTCTATACGACGATAGATCCAAATTCATCACTGCTTAGGCAGCACAAAAACTTGCCACAATCACGAGTACTGGAACAGAAGAAGAACAAGCTGTAGCAATCGAAAAAGATTTGGAAGACGATATGCTAGTAAACAGCTATCTAATTCGCTGTCTGGAATCAGAAACGTGCAGTTTCTGCAAACAATATGGAAAACAGAAATTAAATGTAGTTTATGGATGGAACTAATTGAACAATGCCAGTCCAAACACAAGCATACACTCATGGAAATTCATCACCGGAAATTTATCAGCAGCTAATAAATATAAAGATGAAATCCACATAAATCCTGGTATCATATCAATAAATATTCCAAGAGCTAATACATTGCCTGGTTGGAAAAACGTACTGCGTACCTGACTCGCTCACATGGGGATTTATTTCGCACGGTTTATTAGTTGTGTATAAAACTAGTGTCAGAATGATAAATTTGTCATTTGAAGAATCACCCTATCACGAATTAAGGTGAGAGCTACGGGAACTCGCTCAAGAAGATGTTGGGGATCTTACCGTTCAACTGTAACGCCAACGCAAAATCATAATTCCTTCAGTTTCATTATCAACTATAGAGGGAAACTATGTTTATAATACAACTAAGAAGCATAAATTCAAGGGTAAATGTCACTGGTGCCGAAAGACTGGACGCATGAAGCATGAGTGCCTAAGCAAAAAGGCGGGTAAACCACAGGTAATCCCAAGTTCAAATGCAAATATGGTACAGAAAAATGAAACAGAATTTTCATTTGCGGTTAGTAATGATGAATCCATTTTTCTAAGCAAAGACAATTCCGAAGACCATCCTTGGATTGTCGAATCAGGGGCATCTCACGACTACACCTACAATGAAAGACACATTCATTACGATCACAAATCTTCACATAGAGGCGTGACTACAGTGGGATCCGAAAAGCTTAACATGAAAACACAAGGCCAAAATTCAGCTTTTGGAAAGGTAGGAATAGTTCCAAAAATTGGTAGAAGTCTCATATCAGTAGGTCAATTGACAAATGACCCCGAAGTTAGTCTAAAATTTGAAAGCAGACACTGCACGATTTCACGTAATGAAACAGTGGTAAAACAGGCAATAAAAGGAATAGAAAATCTCTATAGAATTTGAGAAAATATAAACGAGAAAGTTCTAAGTGCAGAAAGGAGGCATATTGTGAAGCAAGAATCTTCTGGAGAAATTTCTGATGTATCGACATCGGAAAGTGAAGACAATTAGTATGACAAAGTAACGTCAAATGCAATGAAAAGTTGGCACCACAGACTGGGAGACTTGTCGAAAAGTGGTCTTGGAAATCTCACTCGACTGGGATTTCTGCCTATTTCAAAGGACTTACATAAACCACTTAACTGTGAAAGATGCGCACAGGGAAAGTTGCATTCCAGCGCTTACAAAAATCGTCTCAATATATGCAAGGTCAGAACACAGCGAGCAGGAGAACTCGTGTATTCTGATACTTGTGGACCATTCTCGGTTCCAGACGTCAACGAAGAATTGTACTTTCAGACCTACATTGACGACCACATGCTATTGACAGAAAAATTCCTAATGAGAGCGAAATATCAGACAATGGACAACATTGAGCGATATTCATCATTCATGCGCAGTCGTGGGTATGAGGCACAAACACTTCATACCGATCAAGGAACTGAATATAGTTCGGGACAGATGAATGATTATCTAAGAGCAAATGGTATCACAAATGTTTTGACAGGAAGGGAAGCTCATGTGCAGATGAATGTGGACGACCGTATGAACATAACCATAATAGAGATGGCGAGAACCGTGATAATCGAAGCAGGATTGACCAAATCCTGGCGAGGTCATTCCGTTCTATACTATTAGAAACAGATGCACAACTTCTAACTTTCAGCATTAGGAAACACGATACCAACGTTTCTTCCACAAGGATCCAGATCTAAAAATATTTAAGCCATTTGGATGCACTGCTCTCATTCATATTCCACTCCAAAATCGCACAAATTTGGACGTTACAGCAGATAAGGGTACCTTAGTTGTAATCTCTAAAGATAAATTATGTTACAAGGTGTACTGTCACTCGACCAAAAAAAGTGAGTTCCCGAGATGTCTCATTGATCGAGGAAGGATATGAGCAACTATTTATCGATGAGTCGACCGAGGTAAATATGAACAAGAACATAGAATATTCAACGACTAATAATCCAACTGCAAGTACATTCGCAACCAGAGGCCATACTCGGAAACCCAAACAAATGAAGGTAAAATCTAAAGAATTGAAGCAAGACCGCACTTCACGTATGCTTAATTCAAATAGTAGATGGTTACTTAACAAATGATAGGGTTCTTGAGGATGTGAATCATGAAGTCAACGATGATATGAACAACACCAATAACATCGTGAACTATGAAGCGGGTAATTTTGTTAATCAACACACCATTCATGATGGGAAAATTGTCATAAATGACAGTCTTTATGATAAGCTAAGACGGAAAATAGATGATGGAAATGATAAGAAAACAGTCAATGATTCAGTTAAAATTCAAGAAACCCCTCGAGTTAAAAGAGACTTGGTAGGCCCAAAGGCTCTAAAATAAGGTGAAACCAGTTAATACGGTGCTCAAGAAATCGTCCATTAAGCCACATGTAGTATCCAAAAGCGTAAATACGATTGTTCCAAGCAATCAATTCCATTCTTCCATGAGTAAAAAAGGACTTCAACATCGCATGTGGACGGGAATGTAACGATGAAGAAAGCGGTAATAATTTCAAACCAAGTAACGTGTCAGGTATATACCCCTGATACATACGCTGAAGCAATGTCAACTATACATGCCAATGAATGAAAGATAGCATGTGGCGATGAGATGCGATCAGTAAAGAATATGAAGATGTGCCAGTTGGTGGACACGCCCACGAATAGAAAACACATTTACAAAAAGTGGGTGTTTAGAGTCCGGGAAGACAAAGTTGGTAATGTTGCCAATTTTAAGGCGAGGTAGGTCGTGAAGGGGTACATGCAGACCTTTGGAGTCGATTATGATCTCATAAACGTGACCGTTTCACGAATGTCAACTTTGAGAACGATTATGGCATTTGATGTGAAGTTAAAACTGAAAATCCATCGAATATATGTAAACGCCGCATTTCTCAATGTATTGCTAGACGATACAAGATATGTGAAATCCCCATCAGGTTATGAAAATCTGGTATCAAATGATAAATATCTATTACTGATCAAATCTCTGTACGGCCTGAAGCAAGCGTATCGCATGTGAAACCAGACTCTTGACGACATTTTGAAGAAGAAAGGCGGGATGAACCCAAATGGTCCTGACCGCTGTCTATAAACTAGGTACAAGCATGGTAAGTCGGAATTTGTGGTAATGATATATGTTGATGATATATTATTACTGTCAAAAATAGAAATACGCTTTCCAAAGCCAAATCTAAATTAAGTGGTAGGTTTAAGGTGAAGGTTGTGGGGATTTCTAAATAGTTTTTAGGGATAAAAATCACACATCAACAAGCAGGTGTATTCATGACACAGACTTCGTATGTGGACAAGGTTTTGGATGGATTTAGAATGACGGATGCCAAGGTAAAACCAGTCCGCTTTTAAAGCGGACTAGACTGGCGTATCCGCCATTTGGAGATGAACAAGTGATTTATCCATACCGGGAGCTTGTAGGTTGTGTGCTGTATTTGAGCATATGACTTGTGTATTTTTCCTAACTCTGTCTCGATGTACAAGGCATATGGTAAGTCGGACGGTGTCCACTCGTGGACCAGAAATTAATTCTCTAATTTTAGTTCATAAGTCCTTCCTCTGAAACTGATGTATCTCTTTGGTACGCTTATA